>JANSTU010029522.1:0-12229 GCA_027564075.1 Bolitophila hybrida
GTAACATCTCCGAATGATCGGCTGCGTGAGGTCGTTACTCCTCAGCGGATGTTACTGGGATAGGAGACGCAATGTCCGTTGCCTAATACTATCCTGCCTGCGGCAAAGTTACCTGCACAATTAAAACTAAATCTCTCAAGGGAAACGATTCATAGATCGCACGAAATTCCACAAGAAATCATATGGAATATTTTGAGGAGTCCGCCAATTAACACAATGTTCGAGGTTTGCGTATCGATTATTCGAACTCCATCATTCATACTCTGAATGAAGAATGGCTGGCGGATATAAATAATATTTACATTAATAAACATACCCAACTAAGAATTGTTTGTATAATGACATCAAGAAGTCTCATAAAATGTCTAACAAAAAAATTGTCTCGAAAAATTACCGGCATTATGTCGTGATCTTTTTATATTTACCAACTTACTTTTTTTGACAGTTCATACTTTTTAATTCCTGATTCATCGATAGACGATTTTTGAATAATATTTGCTAAATTTATTTATTAATTAATGCTAGGCAGTACACATGTTTATGTTAAAGCTTTGAAAATAACAAAATAATTTGATAAATCAATATATGTCATACTATCACTTATGCATAGACTGTTTTATTAGGGTAGCGATGAAAAATGTGTAACAAAAAGTACCATGACTTCGGTAAGCTTCGTTAAAATTTGTCAAACTACGCAAAGAAAATAATAAACACAATGTTCAATTATGAGTTTTTAAATGGTCGCAAATATGAAGGGTTATCACGCACACAATATTAGTTTCAGTATAGTGTACCTATAGTGCAAATGAAGTGTGTGTAATTTTCGTGTTATACTTAAAGAACGAACATTAATTCGCTAAAAAATATTTTGAAAAACAACTAATATATTTAGATAACAAGTGTAACCAATGTTCTTGGGTCATAGAAGAAGAAAAAGTTTATTAAAATTCCAACAAAAAAATATTTTTGGATTTATATTTTTAATTTGATTTATTAAATCGTATCATTATTTAAATCAATCAAATATTTTCTTCATTGGTCCAATTTATTATTTTTTTCTCATTGAATACGGTATCCATTTTTAAGCTCAGCCACCATAAATCAATGTTGAATGAAATGTATTCTGTAATCTTGTGTGCCAGTGATTTGTGATGCTCACTGTACTGAAATACAAAAAGTTGTTGTAGTACTTTTATTTTGTACAAAACATCTTCAACAATACTTCGTCCCATTATTTTATTTTAAATACATTACCAAAAATCCTTACCCAAAAACAGATCCCTAAATACGTTATTTTAATAATATAAGAAAAAAATAGTTTACCATCCCCAAGTGTTATCTTCCACATAAATATAGTTAGAACATATTTTTGGGGAAAAAAAAACTTTTAAAAATATGGTTTTGAAAAGATTGAAATTGGGGAACTTTTTTAGGAAAACAGTTTTGGTAAATTGTTTTTCTTAAAACAGTGTTGTTTAAAAAAACATTAGTGATCTAATAAAATATTATGGATTTGATGTTTTTCTGTACACATCAATATTTTAAACAGACAAATAAAATATTTTAAGAGTTTTCTAATATAATATAATAATAAAATATAAGAATATATATTAGATTACGATTGAACTGTCGAAACTAACACATATTTTTTAACATTACACTAACACGTAAGTCTGTACGAAAGTTTAAATTTAACACTTAAGAAATTTAATTATTATATTGTGGCAACAAAAATACACATTTATTATTATTTCATATAGAACTCAAAATACACGTCACAATAAAATAAACCTTTTATAATTGATAAACAACATAAAATATTAAAAGTTCTTTACATAATAAATAATGGGAAACACTGTATAAAACGACATAATATATTTGTCTATACATATATGTATACTCTCATTGGATCCTTTAATCCCTTTGGGAGATAGGGCCAGTGTGCGCTGCCGCACACCGGATTCATTGACCATTGCGGGTTCACACGAGTGGTCAGGACATGATAATGTACTGTTTGTGCTAAGCTACTCCTATTGGAGCAACTGTGCTTTAACACACACACAAAAGTCACGATGGTTATCAGTCTTAATTTACCCTGACGCGACTCTAACAACTTTTCAGGGAAAATGTGCATATTTTTAGATATCTCCATGCACCGAGATCTACATCTATTTTATATTCGGAATCGTGAATTATCAACGCCATCATACACATATTGCTCTATACAGGGTGTGTGTGATGGCAATAATGTTCCGTTATTCCAAATCAATAATCTATTTATTATTATTTATTAATAGCAAGAGGAACCTACTGATTTAAAGTGCACCGGCGACCTCCCATAAGCCAGGCCAACGCGTTAACCACCTCGGCTATGGCTATGGTAAATGTATATATGTATACTACATAATAAAATTATAATATATGTTTAATATATATACAAAATATATATTTTAACTTTATCTACTTTGTATTATATACGATACATAATTATAGATAAAGTACGCACAGTTTACGCAATTCCATTTGTTGGTTGGAGCATTAAAAGCATATTTTATAATTATCTTTCTCTCTGCTTTCCATTTATTTATTAAATTTGTGTGCTCGAAAATATTGTGCAACCTGCGCGCACGGGGTTATTCGTTTAGAACCACCCTTGTGTATGTATATAAATAATGCTTTGTGTATATACAATAGATGCGTATACGTAATTCGGCGTAGCGGTGCGGCAGCGGGAAGAGAAAGGTAACGTTAGCCAGCCATGAAATTGCGAGGGGTAACAAAAAAGCATCCACAATAAGCTCTTTGCAAAGAACGAACATTTATTTAATTTTTATATAATATTTGTATATATATATGTATTGTTTTTAAATATTAGCTGAATATTATATACCTATAAAATTATATTTAAAGTTTATATATTAAACGCTAGCCTTTTGTAAATACATATTATTCTTGCTTTGTTATATGTTTTGTATATACATAATATCGATTATTTCATATTGAAAGTGTCTACTTCTCATATACTATATACACCCTAAAAATCGTCTAAGGGTTCGCATATTGTATAATTAGGTATGTACAACTTTAGTGTTATAAAAATATCGCACACAGACAGCAATAACAAAATCTAATTTATTTGCGAAAACACCACTCTTCCCAAACAAAATCTAATCCTGGCGTAGTACCATAAAAATTAATTTAATACTGTCTGTTCTGCATATCTCCCCTAAATTAGGTAAAAAATATACAACAACAAAAGCACACACAGCGCAAAAAAATCAGATAACAAAGTATATATATACATAAAGTGACATTCAAAATGAATTTGTCTATGTTTATGTTTTTGAACCAAATAATTTAAAGGGGAGACATTTGCAATATATTTAAGGTAATGAGTTCATTCTGCGAAGCATTACATATATGACTTTGGAAAATCTTTTCGAGATTTCATTAATTTATGATTCTGGGATCGCAATTATTCATGTATAATAATTTACGAATTACGAATTATGTTCTTAATATTTTGTATGTAATCAAGGCAATTAAAAAATGTTTTTTGTAGGAATAATAAAAACTACTATTACGCAGGTAGATTACCAAACCGACTTCCAACACACTATTTACAGTGACTGCTAATTGTACTTTTAGTAAAAATGTTTTTAAAGTCGGACAGAATTTTTGGAAAACATAAATATTTATTAATGAATTTATTAGTTCTAGATAGGTTTCGTGGTGAATGTAAGAAGTAGTCTTCATTAAACTTTTTATCGTCAAAAATATATTTTAAACTTTCTAAAAAATATTATAGAATAACCTTACAAATTGACGCCATACTTTTTGTATGTTAGTTTTTGAATTTTCTCCCATATAATATAACAATATACAAGCAAAAGAAATATGCAATCTAAGTAGAATTTATGTTAAAATGGGGGATGCGAAATTGAAGTTATAAATCTTTTTTTATGTGTGCAAAGGTATATTTACCATTATACATAGAACATTTATATTTACACAGTAATGGAATTTTCTTTTTATATAATATTTTTTATAAATGATAAATTTCAGATAAAATCCGTTTAGTTAAGTTATTTTTAGCCAGTAAGTTAAACCTATCAAAACACACAATATATTTAAGAAAAATTACAGATCTGTCAAACTATTCTCAATTTTTCGAATTGTTCGCGTTATCTCGTCTTATCTCGTTGGATCCTGTAATCCACGAAAGGTCAGGCTATGCTGTGCTACTACTATTGGAGCTACTGTGCTCTAACACTAATAACACATCCCCGATGGTTAGGAGTCTTAATTTGCCCTGACGCAATTCTAACAACTTTTCAAGGCAAATGTGCATATTTTTTAAGATATCTCCATGCACCGAGATCTATCTAGCTACTCGTATTTATATTCATTCGGTTCTATACAGGGTTCGTGTGTATATGATAATTGATGGCATTAATGTTCCGTGACTGGTTAAACTTCAACAGATATATTCCATAGAAAATTTATAGAAAAGCATTTTTTTTTTAACTAACTAACGAAATCTCCAACAACCCATAAGAATCTTCGTTTAGGATTACCTGATGCGCTCATTTGTGTTAAGTCAAAATTGGAATAATTGATTCAATATAAATCGTAAAAAGGACACAAAAAGGACACTAGTAAAAAGACTGATTTATTTTTTTAGTTTAGTTAGTTTTCATAAAGTTTAAAAAACATATTTACCGAAGGAAAACATGTAAAGTTATTGCTAGCAAAAAGTCAAATTTTGTAGTATTGTCTCGGTAAGGCATACATTTTTAAGGCGAGGATTTATTTAATGTTTTTTTGGGCAGCAAAAACAGTACTTCATAGAAAAACTCAATTCAATGCTTTTACTTAATGTCAAAATGCAGAATAGTAAGCGAACTATTTCAGAATCAATTTTACCATGAATAACGAAGAGTTGACATTAACTTAATAAAGCTTGAAATGGTTCCTAAAATAATTATGTATTCATTACAATATTTTGTTTAAATAAAATATAAAACTCCCCTGCAACAGTTTTTTTAGCGGCTGTAAAATAAAAGGCTGTTTAATTTATTTATTTACCGTATACGAATCATGAAATCTTTGTAAAAAGCCAACTACTATATGACACTGATGCTCGCCTTAAATTAGAACCTCGTTGGTAGAATCTGGCATTATTTCTTAATTTCAAGGCAGCATTTGATGGTCTACTTAGTAAAAAGTTTACATTAAGCTCCCAAAATAGTATCGCCTTGCGGCCCTATGTAAGAATTTTGGGTAAATACTCGGAATTTTTTGAAACTACTAAACAGTCACTGCTCTTTGTTTTTTGATGGTAGCAGTATTGGTGGCAAACCTATAGAGCCTAAGGATCCAGAAAACTCTAATAATACTATGAGCCAAAATTAATGAAACTTTTTAATTATGCATTTTGATACCAAAATTGAAATTAAAAAAATAGAATCAACAAGAAAAAATCAGGAACTAATATTTTTTTTGCAGTTTTTGTTAAAGCGATAATATTACACCTTTATTTAAGATGTCTCGTTATTTCCAGCAAAGCAATTAGGCCTTTTATTTGGCGCTTTCAGATCCTTCAAATGTTACCAGTGTTTTATTTTTCTTTTTTAATTTACTATTAAAATGATTTTTTTGTTTCATATGTTAATAATGACGATTTTGTCGCTTCGGGACCTTTCGGATAAAGAATTCTATCTGAATAATACTGTTGTCTAGTTTTATCAAAACCACCATTCTTGCTTGAAAAAAATATAAATAACATGGAAAATTTGATCTCTTTTAATTATTCAAGAGCAATGGTACTGAGCGAAGATAGCGAATTCGTGAAAGAGTTGCAAAAAGTGTTAACCCATTACACGGTAATTGCGTAAAAACATACAAAATTTAAAAAAAAGATGTCATTCATGTTCATGATTAAAATACGAACTTAAAAAAATTAATTTATGATAACAACATCAGAGAAATAATATATGTCTTATTATTATATATGATTGTGTTTATGTAATGAATATGTTAAATTAGACATCTTTGGATCAGTTTCTTTGTACAAAAACTTTTTTTTATTTCAATGAAGAAATTGGTCCGTTCCTCTACAAGTAATAAATCTGTAATAAAAATATAATTGACAATATTTGACACATTTTTGAAGCTTCAATATAATTATATATAATTTACATTTCTATTTTTATTTTATTCTCATTAAAAGCATTTTGTTTTCATTGTTCAAGTGCTTCCAAAAAATACTTAATTCCAAGGAAAAAAATATGTATATGGATAACAAAAATGGCCGCGCATCTTTAGATGGTACGGAGTCAATGTAAATATAACGTACACATTAACATTAACATTGCTGTATCGTCCACGTATATTTTGTTTGTTTGTATTGAATATTGTCACCAAATTGGAGCCATTGTGTTTGTGGAGAAGTATTCATTACGAGTTAATATTATTGAGTTATAATATTTAATTTATTTACCTTTTACTGGATTTAGAAGACCCTTTTAAGGTTTTTACCACATAAATCGGACAGTTATGCATTTTTATAGTATCTAGTTAAAGTTATATTTCGTCGCGTAATATTATATTAAGAGCTGTCTCTAAAGCTAATACATATTATTCTATAAATTGTCATTTAAATACTAAGCGGACAATTGAATTGAATTGAAAAATATGTATAAGTATAATTGTGTACTGTAACGTATTTTTTATGATTCATGAGCACTGCAGCGAGAATTCTCGAATTCTAAAATATAAATTCACGTCTATAGTCTATACTATACATTTTATTTCCATCCTTGAAGAATTAAGAATTAACATACTTCCAGCTTCAGCAAAAATAAAAGTTTTTATTGTTATTTTTGTCGACAATGTTTCTTTAATATTTGGATAAAATGTGCATCACACATTGATTATTAATCGTTCAACAATAATATTGTTTGCTTATATTTTATAATAAATAGTAGTAGTAGTAGTAGTAGTAGTAGTAAAGAAGTGATTGTATAAGAAAGGTTTGAACAGCCGGCCTTCCATAAGCGGAAACAATTATTGTTATAATTTCGTGATTATGTGGATTATTTATTTAAATATTTTTTGTATAATATGGGTTTATGCACAGAAAATAATAATTAATAAAAAAATAAATAAAAACATTTTACCAAAAGTTATGGAGTTGTACCACCTAATAATAATATTTTTGTATCATATAAATTTTTAAATATTTTAAAACAAATATTTTTAATACGGCCAATTAGTATAAAAAGTTAAAAAAATTGCCACACCATCATCAATCAGTCTAGGCATTCTCAGAAAAGCTTTTATACAGAGGTTTCATGATATTTGTTTGCATTTTAACAGATTTAACTACGATCAAACTAGGCAACCTTACCATCCTTTCTATGGAACATGGCAGTGTGCGATGTCGCACACCGGATACATTTCTGTAAAGTTCTTTTAAATGTTTTACCAAAAAACTAAATTTAAAATTTCTAAAATATATGTATATTTTTATAACCGTTATAAAAATTAATCTTTTGTTCATTTATTTTCTGTCCTGTAAAAAAATTAGTTAGTATATAAAAATTCCTGAAAACAATATTTAAAAAAACTCAAGTTTAAGCGTTTATACAATAATTTGTATATATGTTTATTTCATACATGCATATACCTACAGTAATATTTTGTTTCTCAAGAAGGATTTATGTAGTTTATGTGTGTATATATGACATTCTATACTCGAACAGTTAGTTTTTTGTTTGATTTGTTTATGTTATTTGATTTATTTATTTGTTTATTTACTTTCTTTTGGATAACTACCCTGACCAAAAATTACGTATTTGTGTTGCATGTTTTATAATCACTTATATTTTGTTGTTGTTTTTTTTTGTATGTGTTACTTTACTTTAGATTCTCTTTCTACATATGCAATTATGCAGTAAGAAAAAGATGGGGATTTAGAGATAGAGTACTATATGTAATGTAATTGCTGTAGCTAAAACATGACTATCCGAAATAAACAGAGCGCAATGCCTTAAAGACATAAATATTGAAATAAAAGTAGATGCGTATCCGCTTTTTATTTGTGGATATATCGCTTTGCGCAGGGAAAACAGTTGATGTATGTGTATATGTTTATATAGTTAGGAATGAACATTTTGTTCGGTTATGTTAATGTGAATCGGATCTGCAAATGCTTAAGCTTTTTTCGTTTATTTATATAGAAATCACACTATATATCTATATTTTACACATAATGTACCTACGTATATATAATATACACGATTATACAAAACATTCGTTCTATTATATTCGCTCATTACTTGGCACATTAAGTCCACACAATGTTTATTTAACTTAAATTCATTGTTATATAAATTTAATATGCTCGATTAAAAACTAGATCTTAAAAATAATCTTCTTACATTTAGTATGGCTATATTTACGTTTGTTATATGCGCGCTAATCCAAATAAAGACTAAACAGAAATAAATAAATAACATTTTACAAACACATCACATGAAAAATTATACAATAATTTCGATTTTTGTTTCACTCTTGCCTTTACAACGGCATTTATGGTTTGTTTTCTAAATATATTTCTTTATTTTACAATACATTTTACAATTTGTGTACCATCAAAGCTATTTTTAATAACAAATTAAATAAACAATATGTATAACGTAACAAAAAAATACGTTTAATAATTTAAAATTACGCGTCAATTTTAGTAAAATTGTATATATATTTTTTTAAAATGAACAGAATACAGTTAATAAAATAAATATATACACTCAAATAAAATTTTAAATTAATTAATAATAAATTGATTAGAAATCAAAACTTAACGAAAAATCAACTCTAGCACTGGGACGTTTACACAATTTGTTACTTTATTAGATTTAAAAATAAAAATCAAGGAGCATCAATAAAATATTTATATATCATTTGAATTAGGTCTTTTGCAGACTTAATTATTTGCTTAGTTTCTTAAGAAAAGCATGGAAACATTTCAGTACGATTTTGTTTGTGTTTGTTTTGTATATAATATAATATATAATATATAATTAATTTATTTTAAAAGCTAGTTCCTTAATGTTTAGTACGTATATGTGTAGTTAGCAGTTTGTTGCTGAAAGAGTTTATGTTGAATTTTGTTGTATATATATATAGATATTTTTATTGCCTTCAAAATCGCTTTATCCTTATTCAAGTATTTCTTTTGTGTTTAATAATTTATTATTTTAAATACTTTAAATTGGAGGGAGGTGTGAAATGGAACTGATAACATTAAAGTAATATATTATATTATACAACAAATTCTTAAACTTCAAATTAAATACTGTCCGCGCAATTATTTTTCGTTGGTGTTTCAAAGAAACCGCAACTCAGAAAAACTAAACATTTTATGGCAAGATTTTCAGACATTTTGTTTTTTGTGTATATGTTTATTTGTGTTTGTGTGTGTGTGTGTGTGTGTGTGTGTATGTAAGCGTGTGTATCGATTGTGGCTATGTTTTGTTGTTGCTGTTTCTGTATGTTGAAATATAAAACTGGTTTGACACAATTTATTTGATTGGGTTAACATAATTTACTGGATTGTCATCGTAAACTTGATTTCGGTGATCTCTCGGTGGGGTATGCGGCGAATTACTTCTTACTGAATAGTTCAGCAGCCTTCCAGCCGATGCTATAGTGGTAGATGAAAAAAACGAAATTATAATATTTTTTAGAAATTAATTGCCGAATGAATAAATAAAAATAAACATCAAAACTCCGTTTGAATGAATTGAAAACAACAAACAAAATTCAGTTCAGTCCATTTCACACGGATTTTATATAACTAACAACTCTACTAGTATTTTGTATATATAAATATAGATTAACTTCAAATCTGGAAAACCTTAGACTTAGATATTTGGAATGATTTGCAAAAATAAAAACATTTTTCTTTAATCAGCGCATGGTTTTGACTAAATGGACGCGCACCTTCTCGGACTTTCTCAAAAATATATAATATTTAAAGTATACTATACAACAAAAAAATATAATTTCTCACGGGAAGTTTATCAATTTATTTTTCCGACTGCTTTCATCATGTCTTGGTTATTTTTGTCAAGAATGCCCATCATACCTAAATTGTTACCGACACCCATGCCAAGGCCTAATTTCAGATCGTTTTGTACAACGGAATGATGCAGATGTCCACTTACGCCTGTGTTCTGTGAATTGATTGGATGATCCTGATGTGTGTGCTTGTTATTATGTTGGGCGGACTTAAGTGACTCCTGAGCCTTCATTTTCTCTTCCTCACGGTCACGACGAGCCTACAAACAAGACAGGAATTATATTATTTGCATATAAGCACAGGTACACCCACCAGCAACAATGAAAATGTAATGGTCTGTATATAATGTACATAATAATGATCTTATATACAATACTACTTTGCATACATAATCCTCTTCTATGCATACAATCTATTCGTATTATGAATATGTGTTTCTTTTAGATATACATATATAAAGAAAACGACCTACCTGTTCGTTTATCTCCTTGACCGCGCGAAGTTCTTTCTTGAGTTTCATTCGTCGATTTTGAAACCAAATTTTAATCTGTCGCTCGGTCAAGCAGAGTGCGTGGGCGATTTCTATTCGTCGTCGGCGGGTAAGGTAATGATTAAAGTGGAACTCTTTCTCAAGTTCTAGCGTCTGGAAACGTGTATATGTCTGTCGGCCTCGTCGTCTTGGACATCCATTCGGACCTGCAACAACACAAAAGAGAAAAACAAAAATTAGTTATTTTAATGCGAGGACACAATATTATGCTAAAACACATTAGACGGTCAATAAACATATAAACATATAGACGAAAAGGGTGAAATTCCTTAAAATGCATGACGCGTGTTACCAAGAAATGCAGCACTTTCTAAAAAAAAAAAGAATGTGTCGCGTAAAATGTAACTCGCCAAGGCAAACGAACAAACGATATATGTACTTGAAAAGACGACAAATGTGCCTTTTTACGCAATTTCTAAAAAAGGGTTTATGACAGTTGTTGACTGCAATTGCATGCGAACGCACAAAGACGCCTGTTTTATGACGCTCGCCGGATACGAAAACTTTCACGTTGTATTTTTGTGCGTGTTTACCTAAAAAAATGTACTATGTTTATGGTATGTACAATAAGAAATCTGTGTTTTAACAGGTACAAATGAACTGATAATAAAAAACCCTTATTTTAGGGTTTACGAATGCGCTGCAGTGTTTTATGGATGAGAAACATACGGACTGCGGGGATTGTGTCACGGTTTTAGACACAATAAAGACTAGTTGACGAGTTCTAGTTTAGAAAGTGGGCAAGGTGAATGATTTACGATGTTGTTGTGTAACGCAAAAAACCCTTTGTTATAATAGGCGAGGTGTGCAGTATTCTTGGATTTTAGTCACAAAATATAATATACAACTATTTTGATATGTATACTCTTTTTGAAATATAATTTTATTAAAAGTACATGATTGAATTTAAATGATTTTAAGTGTTTAGAAATAGTTCCTTCAACTAATATTTCTATGTTATTATTGAACTGATAATGCGTCTGGTTCTGTTTTTTTTTCGTAAATTACGTAATTATATCTATATGTTTTTGAGTATATAAAACAGTCCAGGATATTTCTATTTTTTAATATAATTTCCTACATAATATTAATTTTACTATAAAGTAAAATGTTCATGTAATAAGTTTAAGGTAATAAAGATACCATTCTTCAATTTGTTTATGACGAAATATGTAGATATTTAATTCTTTAATCATTTAAATGATGCGCCATTTCAATTAATTTAAACAAATATAAATATTAAAAATATAACGAAAAGTTGTATTTATTATTTTTGAAAAATAAATATTATAATGAAGCCAAATGAACCAAACATATTTTTTTGAACTCCAATAGTTTATATATACGTTTTAAAGACAAAGATTAAGGAGAAAAATCACGAGAATTGTTTGTAAATTAAAAAACGAGCCCTAAAAACATTAGAATACAAATATAAATAAGTCGGTGCCAGAAAACATGATTTTTAATACAATGAATTTGTGGTTTTCTGTATACACATTGTTTTTACATAACAAATGTCGATTATTTTGATCAACCTACTGTTGACTGGGTATAAATAATCGACACACATGCGAAATAAAATCAGTTGTAAA
>JANSTU010029533.1:0-12228 GCA_027564075.1 Bolitophila hybrida
TTGTTCATATCAAATCCATAGCTGTTGCACAAAGCTAATTCAAGCAGGGTGCCCAATACTAAATGTCTAAGGTAGTACATACAAAACCAAAATAATTAACAATTGACAATCGTAAAGACTTTGACTATATTTTACCAAAAATACTATATAAAAAAGTATTACATGGCCACTACTGTATATCGTACATGTGTATTGGTGACGTAACCCAGTTGTGAGATGCTGAGTCATTGCGTGTCGCAGCTGGCGCCGTCGCAGTGCATAAATTAATTGAACCAAAACAAAAATTTGCAATAGGTCAACGAACACTATATTTTAACGATGGAAAGTTTGCAAAACTATATATACTATATATATTATTTATTATTTATTATAATATAATTTACTGTATATTTGCGTATTTTTTTTTTTTGTATAAAGTATTTGCGAAAAACATGACCTCCAGATATCATTTGTATGTTATGTGATTTTTTTATTTTAAACAGAGATTTTTTTACTTTTTTAAAGGGGTTTGACATTGATATTATAAATTGAATGCATCTATATACAAAATTTGGTTATACATCTATCAGAGCATTAAGAACCTATTGTATTTCAAACTTTAGATCATTTCATAGATTCCGTGCACTTTTTTTATTGTTAAGGTTATTTATTCTAGCTGTGGCGGATAAGTAATGCTAATGCAACATAAAACGAACGAAAAATGTGCATACTGTATATCTGTCATCTGTCATAAACATAAGTCATAATAATAATTATGATTATAATAAAATAATTTTTGAAAAGCATAATTTTCCTTACGGTTAGGGCCCAAAATTTACAAAAAATATAATTAAAAATATTTGGTGTTTGTCGCCTACTCATTGCGCTTGAAATATCAGAAATTTTGAAAAAAAAATCGTAAAGATATGTATATATTCGAATATATATATTTTGAATTCGAATCTTCTAGAATGTTGTAGAAAATTTAATTTTGATTTAAAAAAAATAATTTTTGAATTTTTAAAAATTATGGAAATAAAGAAAGACAAAAAAAATAAGGATTTTTTTAATAAGGAAAATACAAATTTTAGGATTTTATAATAATTTTACACTGTTAAAAAAATATATATATTCGAAAATATTTGAAGTTTTTCCTTTTTTTTTCAATAATTTTAATTTTTTAATTGCAATGCGGAGCCAATTTTTATTATTTTTTAATTTTTATTCTGTATACACAAAAAAAACATTATAAGGTCCTGTAAATAATAACCTCTAGTTTGGTTCAGAACATGCCTTCTGCACCTCCTCCTTATTATTATTATTGTTAATTGCACTCGGGGCTGGAAAGAGGCCAAAAAATCCGTTGACCAGTGGTACGAAATATTTTCACACAACCAGATCTGAGTTTTCTTGGGACTTGTGAGCTTTACGACCGATTTTAAAACATCGATGTAAATGTGGCGGTGATTTTCAGGCCATCTTGAAAGAAATATGGCGGCATAACATCCCCTTCGCTACTTAAGACCATGATAGAGGCCGGACAATTCGTGTGCATCACGATGGAAACTTCAGAAGGGATTTCGCATATCCAACGGTCATTTTGGCGGTTCACTTTTTCCAACCAGAGCTTTTGTGTTTCATATTGTTCAAAAGAGCTTGCGCTTTAGTTGTTCGGTTGACTTTATTTTGTCCAGTCAAAAGCTGCCGTCTTCTGAGGATGAACGAGTTGTAGCTCAAGTCCTTACGCACTGCTAAAGATATTGTGTCCGTTGAAACGCCCATATCTCTGGACAGGTCCCTCATTTTCGTCGCACCATCCATATTCTTTACACAGTTTTGGGGCTGCTTTAATTGGTATGGTTTTGGCTTATTATTCCCAGTTGGGATGATGAATTCAGCGCAGTTTACTGATTTATAGATGAATAATGAATAATAAAATTAATGGAAAAACACTGCAGCCCGATGTTTCAACAAGATTTGGCTCCATGTCACACAATGTGTCCTATTGATGCTGTTCAAGAAGCATTTGTGGCGAATCTGTAAAATTCCAGGTTAATAAAGGGCACACCCCAAGGAGGAGATCTACCTCGCTATGAAGTATGGTCGTCAATGAACTCATTGACAAACTCAATGAACGAGGCCTCTTTACACTAGCCTATGCCGACGACGGTCTTCGGGCAATAAATCTTGATCCCCAATTAGCTGGAACAATAAACTAATAAGCATCATGGGTTTTCTCGCTAAAAGTGGTGTTCAATCGTATGGTGGCCAAGAATACGGAAAATCAATGTTCACAAATTCCGTTTGAAATTGGCATTACTAGAGCCATGCGAACCTGTCCTACTTACTCCCATCAGGTCCTTCTTAGTCTGATCCCACTCCACATTCTTGACATTGAATAAGAAGTGCGGTAGGCCTATAGGCAGGCTTTTTTTAGGAGCCCTAATGGTAATACTTCTATTTGGAATGATATTATCAATTCCAATAATGAATTTAGAATCTTCGAACTATGTCACTTCTAATAGATTATGTTTTTGTAGAAACATTGAAGTGATAATTCCTTCCACGGCTAAACTATCTAAACGAGCCCCTAAGCTGTAGTTTAGTATCCTATATTGAAGGAAATGAGCTCCTGAGTACGAATCAGGCATCAGATCGCATCGCTCGCCACCCCTTACTGAGGGAGGGGTTAAAGATTGTATAAAACTTTATTGTTTGAAGGAATACAAAAAAACTGCTTTCAAATAAATGATTTAAAAAAAATGTATTTTTGTATCTTAAATTTTTTAAATAATTTTATAATCCAAAAATAAGATGAAATTATTAAAATAAAAAAACTCAATTCGCCTTAGTTTAGAAGTTATGGCATCTCTACTATTCCACGACCCACTATTCGCTTCCCAAGGGTTGTTTTCCTATTTATATATATTTTATTTAAATTATTAATTCGAATGCTTTCGAACTTTCAACTCCCCTTTATCAAAGGGTAACAGCTAACCTTCCTCCAACTGACGGAGAAATATGGCTTCAAGCTGGTAACTCCGGTGCTGGTATCTTTTGTGACAGCCTCTCTGTCTTCCACACTGAAGTTAATGATATACTACTTCGCGCAAGAGAAATCTCATATATTGAATATATACAAACAAACGTATTTACATCTGCTCGGCTAGTCAGGCAGCCCTCTAAACGCGTTGAGTGGATCTCGATTCACATCGAGACTAAGTTATGAACTTTTGGGAGTAGCTACAGAAACTATCTTCTCAAAATTTCGTATGATCAGATCAGGGTTGCTGGTCACTAGGTAATTAAATGAACGCGTTAAAGTTCTTGCAAAAACTGGCAGTGATACGGCTTTCATTGAAACGAAGCGTGCTGTAGGTATATAGGTAATACCTTAAGCAGACTCTGGAAAAAGGAATTGATGAAAAACTTATATAATCATCAAATATCTAAACATTTCTTGAAAAAGCCATCCTCCAAAAAACAAGCAGCGATCAATCTTGGTAGTCTGCGGAAGCCTAACCGGTCACTGCAGGTTAAATGATCATGTTCACAAAATAGGAATTTTAGAAATTCCAAATTGCTACTCATTCTGGGATCTCACCAGATATCTATAGACTCGTTGCATCATCTCGTCCTCGATAAGGTAGCAGAATATGTCAAGAGATCTCTAGTCAAGAGTTTTTCTATACAATGGGGCCAATCATGCAGAGACCTATACATGTCTATTCATCCAACCTAAATCATCATCAAACGATAACATTATGTTTTGCTTTAAATCATCTAAACTCGGAGCTTCATTTGAAGCGAAATTACGAGGTCATCTGATTTGGCTTTCGTCTATCTTTCGCGGGTTTCATTTGAAGCAAAATCAACTGAAACGGTGTTTAGTCCATATTATTAATTATGTTTACAAATCACGGACCAAGTTATTTTTTTTATATACGATATTCTCTAAAATACAACCAAAATAATATTAAAACGGCACGTGCCAAAACCGGAATTCTCTTCTATTTATATAGAAATTGATATGTACCGAATACTGAATACAAAAGTGTTTTCCTAAGCAAATAGCTTCTTAAAATGTAAATGCGTTGTGGTATATATATTTTATATGTGTGTGTACATGTTCATGCGTATTGGTTTGCCAAACAATAGCGAAAAAATGTCGCATATATTTCAACATATTTACTATTTAAATAACATCTTTATATTATGTCTATATGACAGAAATATATATTATATATGCCACTATACAAAAAGCACAAGTGATGTTTTACATTTCGCTGACACGCGAATTGGTTTCCAAGGACGTACCTACGCATTTGAGGGAATTACCAATGTTTGTTTCTTCCGAATAATTGTTATGCGATTGTGTGATTCTGCAGAATTGATATATTATATTATATATACATTTAAATAAGAATAAATATAATAAATCTTTCTTTATATCGGATCGAGTATTGAATATGTAATGACATGTATAATATAATATAATAGGACCATTTAACTGTCATATAATCAGTTATGTTAATTATACATTATATTGATTAAACACAATAATTTTTTATGATAAATGTTAAAGTATATTAGTTATATTTTCCAAAAAATATCGCACATTATTATGCAATTAGACAGAAGCAAGTTCGTTTGTATACAGAAACCGCAGCTCATAAAAACCCGTATTGAACGTCTGACACGACCTTCGTTGCTCTTCACGTCAAAGGCATATAGCAAAATTACGACAATATATATCATATATAATATATAATATTTATATAAATATATATATACGTTTATTCTAAAATGTATTGTATTTTCAGACGCGCAGAAAGTATTCCGCTTGACTTGGCAATTTGAGCACGACTCATGTTTCTTAAGACGCATGGGATAATATCAATTTATATATGATTTAAAATCAAAATTACATCGATGCTTTTGTACTATATACTAATTCTTGGGAGTGCGCAGACATTTTAGGCATCTACTTGGTAATAAATACCACTCAGGAAAAAAAAATTAAAATGTGTGCGTGGATCAATTGGTGTCCGAGTTACGCGATCGAAGATATAAAACATGCGGCACTCTCGATCAACATCATTATGTATTGCCGAAATAAATCGATTATCCGGCATATCCATAAAGCTATAAACAACCTATATTTGAGTGCTGCTTCCTCTTTAAGCCCATAATTCTTGGTCATCGGCTGTCTAGCGCATACACCAAAATAATGGATATTTTTACTTACTGTAAGCACAATTATCAAAATAATGTTATAGAGCGCGAAGAATGTCTATATTTACATTCGAGCATTCTGGCAGACGTTCGTTCCGTGCCATGCCGTGCGCCGGACGTCTCAAAAACACGCGATATACAGAAACATATAATAATACAATATCTTATATATAATACAATTTCGTCTATTGTGTGCCGTCTAAATGAAATAACATTTTAAAGCGTGGTCTTGAAAAGTTGTTGTTGATATACTAAAATTCAAATGGCAAGCCAACAAAAAAAAAATCATCCAAAACATCGTAAACACAGAGTAATATATGTGAGAGCGGTCGTGTATTGCATATGCGTAGGTGTACCAGTAAACATATTTTCCATTCTTGAAGAGATTGTATACATTAGCTACGTATTTTTTTTTCATTTAATGGAAAATTACAGAACGTTGACCTAGCGAATTAGGTAGTAAACAATGTGATTCTGCTAGTGTATAAAATAGGTTAAAACTACCAGTTCTGAGTCTATTCAAAGGGTTCATTTC
The DNA here is from genome assembly GCA_027564075.1 of Bolitophila hybrida. Classification (NCBI taxonomy): domain Eukaryota; kingdom Metazoa; phylum Arthropoda; class Insecta; order Diptera; family Mycetophilidae; genus Bolitophila; species Bolitophila hybrida. The sequence goes on from JANSTU010029533.1 coordinate 5,750, forward strand.
TATATATTCTTGGTAAAATTTAAAAAAATATTTTCAATATGAAAGATCAGATTATTTTAAGCATTTTTGTAATCAACACTCCTGACTTCTTTAATATAAAACTAATGGAGTTAATTTGTTTCATACCTAAAATCTTAAGTGTAACACAATTTAAAAAAAAATAGTAGTCGATTTATTATTCCAAGTAAGTGCCCTCGCTAGCTATACATTTTGACCATCTCATAGGCAATGTATGGATTCCGCGCCAAATTAATTGTATATCTTTTAAGCCAAACCGATCATCGAGCCATTTTCGAACATCTCGAAAAACAAAATTCGAAGCGCTGCTCTGCCAAAGCGTGTCTTAACGCGAAAAAACAGATGGAGCCAAGTCTGGTGAGTAAGCCGCATGGCCAAGCGTTTTCATACGACGCAACCACTTCCCGAGTCGGTGTGATGGTGAATTGTCATCTAGGAAAATCACATTCTGCTCAGATATTGATATTCTGGGCGTTTTCGGCTCAAAGCATTGTCTTCTTTCCGAAACTAAATGCCCTTGCGTTCGATTTTGTTAATTGGATAGGGTTCACATACGATTTCTGGCATTTGGGATTCTGGAAATATATCTATTTTTCATCACCAGTGATGATCCGATGCAAAAACGTCTTTTTTGGTGTCTGGCGAGCAGCATTTCACATGTGGTTTTTCTGTTTTTTTGCTGCCTGTCGTTCAGCTCATGCGGACGGAACCCATTTTCTCACCTTCGAAATCTTTCCCATGGCTTTTAAACGATTTCCGACGTTCAAAATTCACTTGTCTGCAATATTTTTTCTGTGATAATCAACATCCCAACTTTTAAATTTTTTGAACCACTCATTGCATTGTGTACGACCTGGCATTCTCTCCGCAACCATCCTCAAGCATTCGATGTGATTTCAACACCGATTTCATTAAATGAAAAAAAAAATGTTTTGTCCGCATATCGCTTTTTGTGGGTGCGTATCTCGACATTTTCAAGAGCGGACAAAAATCCGTTGTTTTGTGAAACTTTACCTATAACTGTGAATTGAACATTATTGGCAGATGTCAAATGAAGAATATATGACATATGACATTTGGTTCGGTTTAGATTTCATACATATTCGGCCATCGAACGAAATGTATGTCGTTAATAATGTGCTAATAACCTTAGAAATTGATGCACCTATAACTAAACGTTATTAAAAAAAAATTGAGAAAATTGATTTTGCGCGATAAATTGTGTAATAACAAAGTCGGGTAATATCTATAAGTATGGCCCTATTTAAGTATAAAAGGTGCAGAAAGAGTTCGTTAAAATCGACCAAATCTTCTGACGTTCTAACCTTTCTTCAGCTTCAGTTTCGACAATCACCCCTTCATTACCTGGAGCATCTTATTGAAATCTGCAAAAAGCCAGTAGTCGCTGGGTACCAGTGTTAGCATCATTGCCATCGTTTGTGACACGATGTGTTGTCTTGGTGAAAGAGCACTTTTCTCTTGACCATACGAGGTCTTATTTTGCCATTTCGATCTTCAAACGCTATGTATGTATTGATGGTTTTTGCCTTTTTAATGTAGTCAATGAATATTATTCCTCGGGCATCCCAAAATACCGAGGCCATAACCTTGCCATCCGACTTTTGTGCTTTTGGACGCTTTGGTCGACTTTCTTTGGTTTCATCCATTTCATTTCACCCGACAACATCGACACGATTTTGTTTTTGGTCCGGTGTCAACAAACGCGGCACTCAATTGAGCACAGCTTTCTCATGTCCAAATGATCATGCAAAATAGTGGACCCACTACGTTTTGATAACTTGAGAAAGGCATATTATTAGGATGTCAACTATCTTCTGGGATTTTGGGTTGATGTGCCGTAATGCTTATCCAGCCATTGTTTTGCAGCGACGGTATTTTCATAAACAGACGATTTATATTTTTTTTTTCATTGTAATCAAAAACACAAAAGTTGTTCCACTCTGACGTCTATAACTATTAAATTTTGACACATATCGTTTTGAACATTAGGTAATTGAAATAGTTTCGGAGAACGCCAGCTATGAGTCGGACCGATGTGCAAAATATTATTAGGACTCTCTCTGTTTTGACAAAATCCAAAAAAAAATTTTTTTTAAATAAATATTTTAATTAAATATTTTAAGGGTGGAGTTATTATTTTTGAAAAAATTATTTAAATTTCTTTCCTTTATTATTTTTTAAATACAACCATACTCAATTGCTCATATTGCACATTTCTCTCAATTTTTGAAATAAATGGTTTGGTAAACGCCATCTAAAATGAGGTAAAAAGGACAATTGATGGTAATTTTTGAAAAATCCGCGCCAATCAGACACATTTCAATATATCTGGATTTCCGTATGAGGGGCCTCCTGGCGTAATTCTTAACAAAATGCATTTTTTTTGCGATACATATTCTGCTTCAGTGCTAGAGGCGGCCACAGATGATTGCCGCTTACATGACCACGAAATTGCACCGATAGAAAAATTGCATGTATATTTCAGGTATCGGATGATGCGCTTCATGGCGGTCTAGTGTGACACGTCATGGCCGTCGTTAAATCGGCTGACATTGCTTACTGCAAAAACCAAATCAGGTCTAGTTCCCTGAACCAGAAAGAGCAGTGAACCGACAGCCTGAAATAAAACATCCACCATGTGTCCGTTCGACCCAGATGTACATTTTTGTCATCGCAGGGAGATGAAACCGTTTTGCAATATTCCATGATAAAACGTTTGAGAACTTCTTTGGCATATTTTTCTTAGTTGATCGTGATGAAGTCTTTGATGTCCTTCCAAAATATGAGGAAATCGTCAACGTAAATGGCGACGATCAAACTATCATCGTTATAGGTCAAGTGACATGTACCTGATCACGGGACGGCTTGTTCGTAACTCAATTTCAACTGGTGGAGTGATGTTTACTCGTGGTACACAGTGTGATTCATCGTCGGCATCTACAAAGATTTCTCCATCGAAATCGTATGGAACCGTCGTCTCATGAATTATACCAGCGTCAGCGCAAATTGCTTTCATGGTTTTGTTGACAAACTCGGTTCCATTGTCTGATCGCAAACGCTTTATCTTTTTGCCCATTTGGTTTTCCATGGTGACTTTGAAACTTTGAAACGCTTCAGCCACAGCTGATTTTCACTTAAAAACGAAACAAACACTTTTCGTGAAAAATCGTCAATAAAAACTAAAAATACCTGGATCGATTTCGATGCCATTCAATCTGACCATTATCCTTCACGAGCTTGCACTTAATATGGTATGAATCAATTTTCCCCCAAGTGAGGTGCATACAAAACATTGTGTGTACCGCGATGTCAACACCACGCTTATACTCGTATGTGCCGATCCACATCCGTGCACCTGCAAACGTTGTTTGCCACCGAAATTACTAGAAAACTCTCCGTTCGAAAACCTTCAATTCAATGCAAAATTTAAAAAACATTTAAAGGGTTAAGCAAAAAATGTAAGCCGAAGTTCGTGTCGAAAGGAACAAAGCGTGATAAATGCGGATATTTTATAGTCGACACAAATAATACGAGAAAAACGAGAAATCAAACTTGACCTAACGTCTAAAGCTAAAGTGTTCGTTGTCAATGCTCTTTTGACCCCTTTATTTTCTATCTGAGGAGTTTCGGATCATTGCTCTCGCTATGCTTATTTTATATAAATAACAAATGCTCTTATTTTATAATTTGCATGGAAATTTGCAAATATCAAGATGTACACGAATAAATGTAAACTGCAATTGCTTTGTCTGACATCATTTCAATAAAAACGAATGCCAGAAATATTTTATTTTAATATATATAAACATTAAATGCGTTCATTTAATGACAAAAACGTGTTATCTACAACTATGTTAATATAGAAATAATTGTATAAAGTTTGTTTATTTAGTATAGCTTAGGTCTATACGAGCGCAATCGGTTTTAAAGAGCAAATAATAATATGTATATTCGATATTATACGCAAATATTAATAAGAACATTTATATAAAAAACATGCTCTATCTAATGTACTTACATTCGGATGTTTAGTTTGTACTTTGTCAGTTTAATAAACGCTTAGCACAGAATAACATATAAATTTAATGAACAACAGTAGCGAATAGTGTTTGTGTGTAAAGTAAGCAGCCGCTCACGATCAAATAAATAACATATACAGTATACATGTTGAGCGTGCACGAGATGCAGATTTCTCAGACGGAAAATAAACAAAGAATTATGCCGCAGATGCCCGCAGCACGCATACCGGTTCAAACTGGTTACATCATTTTCTATCTATATGCGCGAGTGAAAATTGTGATAACGCCACACAAAAAACATGTCGTGATGCCATTTTACTTTGCAAATATGTACTTTATTTTATAGCTATTGAATTAATGGTGGTGCTTTTTAAGAATTCGCAGTTCCTTATATATAAATGTAGTTTAAAACTGTTACATTTTTATAAATAATGGACATTATGAACATGCGCGTATTTATTGTTATTAAATTCTCAATAAATGCAATAAATAAACATTTCACGGATATTCTTATTGCATTTTATAACAATATCGGACACATTGTAATCTTTTCACTAAGTGTTTTTTTATTGTAATAAGTATAACTACATTTATGAATTCCTATATCAATCAAACGAGTCTCGAAATCAATCAAGCGGGTCTTGAAAGAAATGAAAGAATACATCGCACATTTTCGCACCATTACGCAATCTCATGCTATTTCCAATGGCGAATTTTTCTTTCGCGTTTGTAAGTTTAGCACCAAATCACATTATACGTGAACATATATTTATATATGTATACGTATAGGTACGCTTATAATTACATGCACAGAAAACACGTTCCGCGTAGTGCAATACACTCTGCGACATGTAAAGTGCATTTTGCTTATTCACAATTGCGAGAACATTAATTTTCTGTACATATTATATATTATATTATATTCGAGTATTATTATAATAAAATATAATTGTATAGATAATATAATACAGAAGCAAATGATTTATATTATATATGATACTTGCGGCTGTATCGGGATCAGAAGATGATTGTTGGCCTACAATTAAAGCAATCAATCATACAGGCACGGCTTTGTGCGTTTATTATAATAAATGTTTCTGGGAATATGGTGTATACAATTTCTTTAATGTATACGTACTTAAGATTAAGTATATATGCTCAATATATTCTCAGTTGTCACTATATATTGATTATTGTGCTTGATTTGTTGATAACATTGTATTTCGATTGGAAAAGCTGTCAGCATTCCTTCCATTTACCCGGAAGATATTGTTTATTGCTAAACCTAAGCGGCACCACTCTAGTGGCAGACATATTTGTATTTGTTTTCATTTTGGAGTGTATATTTAACACATAATAAAATATGTGTTTATTCTGCTTGAAAAAAAAAACTATCCAAGAAGTGTCATTTTTTTAAAATATTGCATCCAAACAAAATATAATACCTTTTTAATTTTTAGTAGGATGACATTGATGTTTAAAAAAAGTATATTTAATTTTTTTAAGGTCATTTAAAAAAAATACATTATTTTTTATATTTAGAATTTAAAGTTTTAAAGAAAATCGTCAGTTCTGTATAATTTTGAAAGAAATGTCACAACAAAAAAAGAATAAATTAAAAAATGATAAAGTGACCGACAAATAATTGAAAACGAGATATTTTTTAAATTCTTTTTATATATTTATTGTACCACAAACTATTTAAAATTGGGATCAAATAAATTTAAAGGGTCAATTGAAAAAACACTTACGTACACGTACGGATTAAGTACATCTAATTGAAAACGCAAGATTTGTGTTCGGTTATGGTTCCTTTGATGCGATTTTTGGTGAATATTATAATAAAATCATGTTTTTAAGTTTCTCTTTTTTAATTTTGTCTTATATTACAGAAAAATTGGATCAAAAAAGCGCAGAAGTCTGATTCATTATTGAAGGCTTATATGTATTTAATGGAGAGGAAGTAAATGGCAGCAAATTTAAGTGACGCTGGAGTTTTAAAAAAGATCATAATATTCACCAAAAATCTCATCGAATAATTAGTTATCCGGATTAATTATGTGTTGTTTCAATTGACCCTTTAAATAAATAACTGTTTGAGTAAACCATGACTTTTTTGGGCAAACAAAATGTGTACATGCTAAAATGACAGGCAATATTAAAAAAATCAGACGATAAAATAAGTTTACAATTAGTTGTCCGCCATTGTATGTGTTTGTTTAAATGCACCGGCAGTGAGGATCTCCATACAACGAGTTTTTTAGCCTCTTCAAAGTAGTCCTCATCAGAGGCGATACACGTATGCCAACGTTTTTTTCAATCCTCAAAACACTGATCCTCGGCTCAGTATTGGGCAATGGACATTGCGTCTCCTATCCCAGTAACATCCGCTGAGGAGTGACGACCTCACGCAGCCGATCA
>JANSTU010029544.1:0-12227 GCA_027564075.1 Bolitophila hybrida
GGATTAATACTGATTTTCCAGTGGATCAGGTATCGACTAAGACGTGCAAGATATTCATTGATCCTATTTTGACCTCCTTGTAGAAATGATGTAGATACATACACCAGAACATCGTCTGCATACATAATTGTCTGGACGGGCTGTTGGTGAGATTCTGGACGTGGAATGTCCAAGTTTTGTTAAAGTCTTAATTCAATAGGGTGCTCAGATATATTTTTTGTTTATCCCATACCTTTTAAAAAAAATATTGATTAAGTTTCTGTGATTTTTTTCTGCCCACAAGGAGCAAATATATAGTTGACAAGTAAGGTTGCCTGTGGGGTAACACAGAAAAAAGCACCAAAATCAGGCAAATCATAAATCATGCAAACAAAGCTATGCCAGCAGCGTACACCTATTCAAAGAAGCTGTCAATAGATGAACATATTGTCAAGTTCAAAGGACATAATGCTATGAAGCAAATATATTGGACAAGTCTGTATTGTGGAGCTTCAAACTTTGGTGTTTGGTGCGAGTAGAAAACAGGCTATTTGTACAACATGGACATCTACACTGTGAAGAAGAAGTTTGTTGAACACGGTCTCGGTGAGTCTGTTGTTTTACAAATATTGTAATTAGTGAGGACATTTATTAAAAAAGGACTCAAACATGCGAATTAGTATTCCAGCATCTGATCGACTGCACTGACGCTGCGATTTCTTGCCGTTTCGCATTCCGCAAACGACTATACAAAGTTCTTTTCGAGAATTATGTGATAGTCTGAGTGGAACCGTCGAGAATTATGGAAAAGTCTGAGTAAAACCCATTCAATTTCTAAAAAATGTTTTTTTTTTAGCTACCGAAAAGCGAATGCGAGTTGGAGGCTGTTGCACAACAATTTAATGAGAGTTGGCAATTCCCAAACTTTAATCTGTTTTAAGGCTTTACAGTATATATTCTTATACTAAAGTTATCTCGGTATGAGTATGTACGAGTACGTAAAAGCCAATTTAGACTATGAAATTAACTTGCAATGAACTCGCACGGCTTGCATCACATTTTCTTCCTGATAATTTTCCTATTTTTTTAGGTCAAATATCGATAGAGTTCGGTCAAACTTTTTTTACTAACTTCTTCTGGTGGTTTGGTTGCCCTTAGACTGAGTCCTGGTTACGGCCTTGCCCAAGGAGGAAATAGTTTTAAATATTTGTATTTTTATTGGCGGAATCTATGTAAGATGGCAACACTTGATTTTTGACATTCCGTCAGTGATCGTTCCATACAAATTGCACGCACATATACATAAATAAAAACAGCGCTTTCTGCGGACGTTTTTTTCGCCAATATTTGTTTTATTATTTATTTTATGCAACAAATTCAACAAAAATTGCCGTATAATACAAAATTCGGGCAATTGTTTTTGGAACAAATGTTATTCAGGTAATTGTATTCTGGCAATTGTATTTAAATATCGCTTATTTAAAACGACACTTGGGAATGGCGCTAGAGGGACGGCGAATAGTAGTACCCTGTGGCCAACACCTTTTTGAACAGAAATCATAATATAATAAATAAAAAAGTATGTAGTAATTTTATAATTATATTATTATATATATTATAGTATTATATTATTTATAATCATTCATTCGAAAGCTATTTTTTCCTTGAATCAAAAAAAAAATCATAAAAACTTAAAACGACAGTAAGGCTGAGCTCACTTGAAATCGACGAAGAATTAAATTATTATATATGTAATTATCTATCTCGAAGTTCGGTTGAGTCTTGCTCGCTGAAGCCGACAGGCCCTCTTTCCGCAACCTGGTATGAGTATAGGTACTTAACCCTCAGGTATATATTATCATTGCCGAGACCTCAAAATTGGCTTCTTTGCATTATCCTGTTAATTCAATGTTTTATCAATTCCTGCTGTTTATCATTATTAACGTATAATGGAATATAAAGATTTGTTATCTCTATTCCTATTGAACCTATTGATTGGACAGACCACTTGACAGTAATCGTTTCTTGATCCACCATTACACACTCAACCACACACACAAACAAAACTATATTTATATATAGCTATGTGTCAAGTGCCCCGTGTATAATAAATGTCTTGTTGTATATTGTGTCTCCGACAATGTTGCTTGCGCCACATTTTTATTACTTGACGAGGCAAAACTACAATAAGAGCCAAAAAAAAAATATTAAACGGTAAAGAAACACAAAGATACGTTTTGCTATCATTTATTTATTTATTGATACACATAGTTACAAACACATGTGTACTATTAATATATAATACCACTATATATAGATTCACGTTTATCGCGAAGATTTGAACAATATTAATTGTTATCAGTGTAGCCAATGGAAACGCACGTAATATCAATTAACACATACAGACAATCGGGTTCGTTATAAATAGTACAATTGACCAGAGATCATGAGCACAATTTGATTGTTTGTGAACCTGGTCGCGTGCGCTTTCTAACATTTTAATTGTCATACAGATTTTTATTTTTGTTCAACTAAATTTATTTACTTTTTTGAAGTTCCTGTGTTTGTTTCGATCTTTTCGCTGTTTTGGACGAATTCGTGTTGATTGTGTATCTGAGTGTGTGTTTGAAACAAAAAAAAATCTTTAAAAATTCTAAATTCACGTATCATGTTAAAACATTATCCTGATTTTTGCGTCGTCAGACGCAGCCGCTATAAAATGAGACCCCGTTTACGTTTGGTAAGAGGGGTTTTTTTTGGTATTAACACAAGATTCAGTTATTTATCTTTCTTTTTCTTTGTCTTCCACAGTTATGATGAAAAAGAAAACGTTGGTGTGCCAATTTGCTTCTCCGCTTGACGTCGACATTCACAGCAAACCGGAGGTGAGTCTTTTTTTTATCAACAATTCTGGCAGTAATTTTGACATTTAAAAAAAAAACGATAAATGGCATGTATATTTCAGGCCGTTGTACTGGAGGGAAAGTACTGGAAGAGACAGTTCGATGTTATCAAGGCTGAGTATATGAAATGGCGAAAATTCTATAGGACACGTGGACTAGGCAATCAGTCGATCTTAGATACCGTAAGTGTTTTTTCTGTGTGTGTGTATTTTATATATAAGAACTTCGTTTTTTGGAAGTTATGTTTTAACCTTTAAGCGGCTTAAGAAAAATAAATTTATCTATGTGGTCCAGAAATGGCTAGCACAATAAAATTAAAAGTAAAATTAGTTGTTGTGATCAATAACTGTATTTTTGAGTTTATATTTCTACCGGCTTGTTTACCCGTGATTTGTCAGTAAATATCAATATCAATGCCGGTGTCGGTGTTAGACTGAATTTTTATATGTTGAAATATGTATAATGTATAAAGACTGCAATGCCAGCCCGAACTACTTCGATAAATGCATGAAAGTATAAACAATCAAATATAACCTCAAAAAACCTAACCTAACCTTTAATTTTTTTATAGGTTAGAATAGAACATAGAACATTATATAATATAATTGAATCGCACGGTGTAAAAATAAAACTCGTGATGAGCCCTCTATTTGCCGGCGGATTTTCCCGAAGTCGTGAAACTAAAACTAATTAAACTTGAACTTTGAATGTGCCGCGCACCATTCGTGCATGCTTCTATACGCGTTATCGCAATATATCGACCCATTTATAGTAATAATCGCTCATTAATCCAAATTGTAACGTGTTTCTTATCTCGGAGCGATACCGAATACACATAGCCAGACAATATCTCTCCCGCATCAAAATTCAAATTTCTGTTAGCCACCATTTTGTTTGCAAAAACTGCCTTCTTCGTAGTTGCAATCAGCATCCGTCATAGCCACTTAAGAGGCAAAAATAAAAAATTAACAAGATAAGCCATCAGTACAGCAGCACCAATAAAGTGTTCTATACCAGCGAATCATATGGACGTTGTTTATATTTTGAGGTTATCGCATGAAATTGCAAAATCGCACATCACGCTTATGGCACGTGCCGTCTGCCGGCGAACATTGCGAATTTGCTTTGCTTTATCTGCGCAGAAATTGTGCGCGGCACGTTATCGCAACAGTAATATATACTAATATATTTATTTTATACTGTTTCTAATTACAAAGCTGTTTAAACTTTTAGAGGCAGGTTTAGGTATGTGCGAATGACATAATCCTATTTGCCCTCTGCACGCGCTGCGGACGCCTCCAGCATGCTCTTGATCGCTAAATTCTTTTTCTATTTTTGAATATGGCGGAAATGTAATGTTTATTTTTATAATTTAATTGAGATTAAAAGACATTTTATCTAAATTAAAGTTAATTATTTTATATATATGGTTTATTTTTTGTTGATTATGCAATCATATTTAATTGTGCAATGTAAATAAAACGATTTGAGGTTATGTGTTGTTGTTTTCAGTTTGTTTAGTTGTTTTAAATGTGTTGTTGTTTTTGTGCCTTGTAACTGTAAATTGAAGTGTTTTAAGGGACATTTATTTTTGTTAGTTTTTTGAGGTAATTGTCGGCAAATTCTATAGTTTTATTTTTTTTATTGAAAATTTTAATAAAAAAATATTATTGGCTCTTGGAAAATGTTTTTTTATTATTATTTTTCACTGATAAGAACATTTTTTTTAGCACAACACCGTTTTAAGATTATGTTTTGTTCTTTGCATATTCACTTTAAGTAAAACTTGAAATTAAAAAAAATGTGTCTATTTTGATTACATAACCTCACTTGTATTGGACATATTATTTTGAGTTTATACTTTTTGTTTTTTCATTATGTTTCTCTTAGTTTTAACTTAACATACAAAATAATGAACTCGAATATTTGTTTTTATATCATAATATTAATTTTGAGGTTATATGTTGTTATATAATATAATTTACAATTTATTTGAAGTTATTCTGTGCATTTTTCTCCAACTTTCAACAGTGTTTTAATTAAAACAAACTGGATTATCAATCAATATACAATCAATCAATATACAAATACCTTCTATTTAAATATCAATTTTTAGGTTAGGTCATTTTTTGTGCAATTTTTGCAGTACGAATTATATATAAAAAAAAATCTTTGAATTGATCAGGTGATTTTATTTCTTATTGTTAGATATTATTTAAATTTTTTATTTGATGTTATGCGTTATAGATATTTAGCAATTTTCTCTCAGTTTTAACAAAACATAAACTATTCCAATTTTTACATTATCATTTTAAGGTTATGCGATTTTTGGAATCTGTCAAAAAAAACTATTTAAAAATTATTAAACTTTACCCTTAAAATAGGTATACACAATATATGTATGTATAACCTAACTTTTTGATTGTACAAATAGATTCTTTTGAAATCGTTTAGAGTATTGATTTTATAATTTAAACTTATGTTCAACAGTTCATTATAAAATGAAAACCTCGAAACTCTGCCTACATGGACATTTAGATTATAAGTATTTTTTTGTTATCAACATCACTATTTGATTGTTTAATATAAAATCTTCAATGAACATTTTACGATTTGAAGTTATTGTTGTTGTTTAATTTTGTCTCATTTGTTGTTTAATTATATTTTGTACATAACCTCATTTTTTCGATGTTTTTTTTCAATTCGCTCTCGTTCAAATTGTATAACAGATTAAAATTTGAATAAGCCAAAATAGTTTTTTTTTAAATAAATATTTTTTAATCTTTTATATCTACTATTTAAAAAATATTTTAAGATTACGTGTAAACATTATTTTTTAATTATGAAAATATCATAAATTTCATTACGTAGGTCAGCGAGTTCGATTCGCTCGACTGGTCACCGGCCAATACCGAGAAAATTCTAATGGGTGGCATGGACGATTACTTCTGGACAGCAGATACACTATTTTCAACCATTAACAATACACCATTTCCGTTTCCGGATCCTCGCGAAATCGGTAATAATCATAATGTTTTTTTCAGATTCTAACAAACTATTTTTCATTTATATTATTATTATGTGTTCAGCCAAAGCAGGCATTGCTGATTTTATACAACCAAGTCTGGGACCTCTGCAGCCCAACCTCGACGACTTCATGAACGGAATACCACTTCAAGGTAAAGAGAAGTCAATTTTTTTTGTCAATTTAAACATAATAAATTGAAATATATCACAGAGCTGCTCAACTCCCAGTTCAATACTCGGCTGCCACCAGTACCCGAGGAATCGACTGCCTTCGACTACGACTTTCCGGCCATCATGGGTAACGAATTAGAGCTTAGCTATTGACTACAGTACAACTCAGCAGCTTGACGATTTAATGATCAAATTTCTTTATCAGGATCTGACTCGATGGACACGACGTCACAACAACAGCAGGTCACCGTACTTAATAGTCCTCAACTGAGTCCGTTGCAGTACTCTGCCAAGATCTATGCCCAAAACATTGGTACTAGCCAACAGCAAATGGTACAGATGGCCCAGCAACAGCAGCAGCAACAACAGCAGCAGCAGCAGCAGCAACAACAGCAGCAGCAGCAACAGCAGCAGCTTCAGATGAACAACCTTCCCATGGGAGTGTACGGCGTAGATCAAGGAGCCACCGTGGATTGTGTGGAGCATCCTAAAAAAAGGCACGCCAAGGAACGAGCTATACAGGCCAGTGTAAAACAGTTTGGCAGACGGTCTCACAATTACGACAAGACCCAGCCAACGCCACATCAGACAATTGTTTATAATCAGGTGATAGCCCAGCAGAGCAACAGTGGCCACCAAGGAACTTCTCAGCAGCAGCAGCAGCAACAACAGCAGCAGCAGCAGCACCTGGCCCAACTCCACCAACAACAGCAACAGCACAACTACAGCTCGAACTCTTATCTTAACACACAAAATGTAATCCAGATGAACTCTTCACCCATCATCCAAACCACCACAAATAATTATCTCAATTCACCGAATAACAATGCACTGAACCTGTCCAATTCAATGCACATGAACAGCTATACCCAGCAACAGCAGCACAATGTACAAATGAACCTTTTACCGCCCAGTGGAATGCCATCGCAGCAACAACAACAACAACAGCAGCATACTAGCAAGCAGCACAGCTCCTCCAATCTTCTCTCACTGCTAGCCGGTCACAAAACCCAGCAGGACCAGAACATGGACACAGATACTGGCTACAAGTCAATGTCGTCCACCCACCAGAACCTCGGGTACAAGCCATACTCGAAAAACATGAAGATGTCTGGCTATAATCAGCTGTCTCCATCGCACTCAAGTCATAACAATCTGAGCGAATCACTGCATCAGCAACAGCAGCAACAACAACAGCAGCTGCATCAGCAACTATCACCGAATAGCTCGAGTTCCAGTAGTGCTTCCCAACAACTGGCACTCACAAAAGAAATGTACCGTTCAAAATCGTTGCCACTAAATGCCTCTTTGCAACTGTCCCAAAAAGAAGGTGGAACATTTGTGGTGCCCAAGTATCAAGCGGCAAAACCTAATCGAATAAGACATCGTAGCAATTCAATGGTAATAAAACAACCATTGACAAGCCTAATTCCGGGATCAGCTCAAATGCAGGCAGCCACAAGTGAACCAGTACTAAGTACTTTAGCACAGCTGCTCACCACAAACAGTACTGTCCACCATAGACCTGAAGAAATTATCATTCAACTAACTATATTTCTAATTCTTAGGCACCGCCTCATTGTCACAGCAAACTAGTTTCTCCAGTGTTCCGACGCCTTCGTCTTTCGGTGTAGTTCAGCCCAAACAAGAACAACCACAACAACAGCTTCAGTACATGCAGTCAACATCGTCTGGTCTTGTCTCACCACCGGTTGTTGTTCTCCAACAAAGTAGTCCCTCATCGTCTGGTGGCAGTTCTACAAATGCGTCTACTGCGCGACAACAAACCATTACATCACCATGTCTGTCACCCGATCCAATGGGTGACTATGACTCGCCGTTGTCACCGGGACGCAGTAGCAGTGGTTCACGTTTTCCACGTGACAATCAACGTCGAGCTGGACACATACATGCCGAACAGAAACGTCGGTACAACATCAAGAATGGCTTTGATATGCTACACTCGCTGATACCGCAGCTTCAGCAGAATCCAAATGCTAAGCTGAGCAAAGCGGCCATGCTGCAAAAGGGCGCTGACTATATTAAGCTTTTGCGTGCTGACCGGGCCACCGTTAATGATAAGATGGACATTCTGCGCAAGGAACGTGATTCACTGAACAATTCGCTCAAGTGAGTTTTCAACTAGCTGGATTTACTGCGAATCGTAATTAATATTTCATATGTTTTTTTAAGTCACTTGCAATCAGTGTTGCCGGCAAACGGAGCACCAGTGTCACGTCAGAAGACAGGACATGTAAAAGAGTTGTACAAGGACTATGTGCATCAGCGTACGCTTGAAAACTGGAAGTTCTGGATTGTAAGTTTTTGTTTTTTTTTAGTATAAAACGTAGTCATTATAATAATGTGTTTTTTTCAGTTGGGTCTTATCTTTAAGCCGCTATTTAACTCGTTTAATTCAACCGTATCGGTGGCCAGTATGGAAGAGCTCTCGCGTACAGCCATTCTGTGGGTCGATCAACATTGCTCGCTAATCGAAATGCGACCAGGTTTGTTTTAATCAACATCTACTAAATGTCTCTTTGTATTAATTATAACTTGATTTTACAAAATACCAGCCGTTTCGAATCAACTACGTTATCTGTCGACTTCGACGGACATTCTGTCCGATCCACCGTCTACGCTGGAGGAAGAGGTGATGAAGGCAATTTCTTGACTCACGCCACAGTCGCCAATATCAATATCACCACAACCGGTACCGGATACAAATCGCTCAAGTAATTCGAAAAAAGGAAGCTGCTGCAGTAGACTGGTCTTGAAGAAACAACGCAAAGGGGTATAATCGCGATGAGTTTTTTGACTGACTGACACAAACTAAAAGTGCAAAATATTAAGTGGCCATCGCATCATCATAAATACATATAATTATGTTGTGTTGTTTTTTTTTTGTATTTAATTTGTATATTATTATTGTTTTGTGTCTTGATGAAACTATATATATATATATATAATAATATATATATAGAGGTAATATATACGCGCATGTTAAGAGTATAATATATATTATATATAGTGTGTATATGAATGCTTAAATGTTATTTTTTCTATGAATAAATAAACAAAAACATGAATTTTGTTATAGATTGTTGTGTTTTATTTAGATTGTAGAATACATAACTGAACCATCTAGCTAGCTAGACCGAATAAACACACAATAATACATATAATTACTAAATAGCAAAACAACATTTAACAACTAAGATAAAAAAATCATTTTCTTCTGACAATGGAACTTTTATAATGGATACACAGACACTATTGCCTCTATTTAATTTATTTTCCGTCACTGAAAAATTAATATAAATAAATGGATGAGGATGAGGATTAGGATCAAACTGATTCGCCACCATTTCTTGGATTTACCACACAAAATCGATGAAAACGTGCCAGGCTCTCTCCGAATTTAGGACTTAGGACTAAAAAATAAGTTCTTCAAATAAATTTACGTCTCTTAAGAACTGACAATCATAGCTATAGCCGAGTGGGTTAACGTGTTGGCCTGGCTGGTCGTCGGTTCAATCCCGCCCGGCTGAACAAAGTGTTTTTCGAATGTAGCACTTTAAATCAGTAGATTCCTCTTGCAATTTATAGCTTATTTCTGAAAAAGGTTATTGATTTGGAACATTAATGCCACCATTTAACATATACTCACGCACCAAGTATAGAACAATAAGTGTATGATGGCGTTGATGATTCGCGATTCCGAATATAAAATATCAAGATAGATCTCGGTGCATAGAGATATCTCAAAAATATATGCGCATTTGCACTGCAATAGGAGTAGCACAGCACAAACAGCACATAAGCATGACTCGACCACTCGTGTGAACCCGTACTGGTCACTGAATCCGGTGTGCGACATCGCACACTGGCCCTATGTCCCACAAGGGATTACAGGACCCAATGAGACGAACGTTGATTCTGAAGAACAATTAATAAAGAAGAGAAACCGACCACCTACACACGACACACTACCGAATTAGTGTCGATTCTGTCTCTAAATATCTGAACGGTAAGAAAGCTGGTTATTTAACTCTTCCCGCTACGAGCAAACAAATTTGTTCTGTTCGGCCTACACGAAATGTTAATAGGCGAACGTTCCTCCTATCTCAATGAATTCAACATTAAACCCATTGAGATAAAACAGATTGGGGACACTGGTCATCACATTGCCACCTCCCAGCTCGTTTACTTGCGATTACTGCGCAGAACATCATAAGTCAGAAGAATGCAGCGGAGCAAATAACCTAACATTCGTCAACGTCATACGCTGAAATCAGAAATCGAGTAAACCACAAGGCTTTCTAAACTCAACGCCCAGAACCAATGGCCGAGCTAAGCATGGCAAACATGCCAACAAAACATCTCCACCAACTAACGCTTCATTGTCACTTACATCTTTCAATCTACCAAGAACTGCAATACTCGAACGGAAATAAAGCACACCATTGTCACTTTCACACTCAAATATGTCTACCCATAATTCAATAAAGATACTCCAGTCGATGTAGTTGTACTATGTGATGCAATATTCTATATACCGTGGAGGTGGAGTCTCAATTTCTGTGTGTAAATCCTTTGTTCACAAAAAATTGCCTCACTATGTTACTCATGGTCTGAAGAAGGTAAATGTAATTATTGAGACACCTCGGTGAATTGCCCAAAATACACTCGATCAATAAAGACAAATTTTTATTTATGCGGTACGTGAGTTGATGTAATGTGAGCCAGTGAGCCTGTATAACTATTTTTTTTGTAAACATACAATTTTTGTTTATTTCAGAAATATCAACTCAAAATGTAGAGATATATGGAGAGATTTCTTATATGGTTTTTACCAACACATATGTAAAAGCCAAAGCGGCGCTAGCTTTATGCTATGTGTTTATGTGGTTTTTTTTGCGAGAGGGAGAAAAATCATACAATTTTAGCATGTGTACAAGTGAAATGCAGTAAATGGTTCGTGGTTTTTGGTATATGGTTTGTGGAGTTAAGGCATTAAGAACGATCTTCCGATTCTTACATCAGGTCGTGGTTATTTCTTCGTGTTTGGGTATCTCAACGCCCGTCACAGATCCTGGAACTGTGTCGGCCAAAACACAGCATGTAACTGTAACATGTAACTTTTTTGTACATCCTCCTGTGATCGATCACACATATCATCCGACACACGCAAACCCGATGAACATTACGTGTCTGGTGCCTGTTTGCTTGACTTTTGGGCAATGTCATAGCATGGCTATAGAAATCTGGATCTGGTGCCTGATAACTGGACTCAAAAGTCTATAGACATTTGCAGACCGTTGGGCCTGAACTCAAATGTCATAGCACAATGTGTCTAGACTGATGGCTGGACACAAAAGCCTGTAGACATTTGCAGGCCGTTTGGGTCTTAACTCCAATGTCATATCACGGCAATAGCACGTAGTATTCAGAACCAGACTGATGGCTTAGCTAGCGCCATTTGCAATCGCCATACGCACTACGCAGCGTCGTAGGGTCGTAGCTCGTAGCTGGATTTTAGCTCATTTTAACGCTCTGAGAAATTGAGCGAGACCGCACGGTGGACGTGAATTGTGCAAGTGTTATTCTGGGCTACCTTTTCTATTTCTAATTTAGTATTAATTGAATCAATTAAATTAATTTAATTAATTTAATTTTTAAACAAATATTTATATTCTTTCTTTTATTTATATGACTAGTTTAACAAAATATCTAATAATAGTGCGTTCAAGTGTTTTAAAAAAACAATAAAATATAATATAACCCCAAATGTGTTTATGTTTTGAGTTACACGCCCGAAAGAAAATATGTTGTATTAAAAAGTAAAGCGCAGTCCAGTAGGCATTTTGTTGGGCGACCACTTAATTATTTCTAGTAAGTATATGTTGTACATTTTTACATTTGTTTAAAATTGTTTTGACCCGAATTCTCTATGTTTTTTTGTTACATCAAACAGCAGTCCCAACAGACAATCGATACTCTGGGTTTTTTTTTCACACGCTATATACTGAAATCAAGCAACTATTTTGGAACGCACTCCAAATGTACAGCGTTGCTGTGCGTTATGAAGCAACTATTTTCTGTCACAACATCGGGAGGTACTGCTTGCACAATTATTGCGGTATT
>JANSTU010029566.1:0-12223 GCA_027564075.1 Bolitophila hybrida
ACCACTCGTGTGAACCCGTAATGGTCAATGAATCCGGTGTGCGGCATCGCACACTGGCCCTATGTCCCACAAGGGATAAAAGGATCCAGTGAGATGACAAAACGACTTTACTTTATAACTAATCATTTAAATACTGCGTTCAAAAGTTATAGACGTGTAAACATGCCGAAATTCGCGCTATTTTGAAGTTTCGACGATTCAGAGCCGGTGAAAACGACACCATGGAAAAGACAGCCGGCGGAATACCTGTGACGACGAATACCGATCAAATCATGGAAATCATCGTGTAAGACCGGCATGTGACATCGCCCAGGAGATGGGAGTTAGTCACCAAACCATTTTAAACTATCTGCAGAAGGCTGGATACAAAATCCACTTGAAGCAGCTGATCGACCAGAAGCGTCCAGAATTGGCCAATAGGAAGGGTGTAGTGTTCCAGCAGGACAACGCCAGGCCACACACATCTTTGGTGACTCGTCAGAAGCTACGGGAGCTCGGCTGGGAAGTTTTTTCGCATCCACCATATAGCCCGGACATAGCGCCAAGTGATTACCACCTGTTTCTGTCCATGACGAACGCCCTTGGGTGGTGTAAAGTTGGCCTCAAAAGAGGCTTGTGAAAAGTGGCTGTACGAGTTCTTCGCAAATAAGGAGGGGGTTCTACAAGGGGGTATTATGAAGTTGCCGTCTAGTAACTCTTTTTTAAAAAGCATTGAATAAAGAGCAAAAAATCGGAAGTTAGATATTTGACAACCTTATATATTATCAGCATCTAACAAGAGCTCTTTCTATCTCACTCTCTTCTAAAATAAATGATCAAATAATATGAACGAATCTAATATTTATACCCAAATACCTGATGTTTTAGTTCTGTTATTTATGAAAGCACAGAATTACACAAATACCATCCAATTAAAATAATTAAAAAAACAAACAAATCAAATTCAGTATGTTTATACTTTATTGATTAAGTGCCTTCTTAGTACATAGTACATAGTACAGAAAATAGTAAACAATATACAATATAATTGAAACAATACATTCATTCTACATAATTTGTATTGAAATAAAAATGCACCCCAAACGCGTCAGCTCTGCGACTCGGACGTGTCTAGTATGCCACACAATTTTGCCAATTGGATACATTATCTATACAAATCTGTGTTTGTTTATCGGATTATTCTAAAATTATACTGATACTTATTATTTTCTATGTTAAGTATTAGAATAGGTTCACGCGATTAAGATACATTAAGATACATATATATAAAAAAAACATAATTGAAGTTCCGAGTGGCCAGAGCATAATTGCAAAGCTATCTCACCAAAGCTCATCCGGGTAGTTGATGATCTGTGATGAAATTACGAGGCAAAAGCTAGAACGCACGCACTTTAGATATTTTATTGTTTAATACAAGAGTTTGTTGTTGTTGTTTTTTTTTGGAATTTGTATAAGACTGCCGCGGCCACTCCAAACCAATATACACAAACATACACACATGTGCTTGCACTGTACAATTAATGAATCATGGAAAATTTTAACGTTTACGCAGCGTGGAAATCACTTATGTACGCCACACTTTATTTTATTTTATGAACTCAGTTTAATTAATTATTATTTATATATTATTTGACTGGAATCTGGAAATTATAAACAAAATAAACAGATACAAATAAATAGACAGCATTCATACTTCTCTGTGGTTATATAGATTGATTTTGTATGTATGTAGGCGTCGGTGTGTGTGTGTTTGTTGAACGGTTCCGGTGTGAAAATCCGCAGCACGTCCAGCCTCACTTCGATACGAACTTAGGCGGGCAACTGCAGCTTCTTGCCCTTCAACACCTTGGTAATGTACAGGTAGAAGAAGTCACAGTATAAAATGGTCTGCACGATACCAGCGAAAATTGCGATCAGGTCGTAGTGAGACTCGAAGGTGTAGCGGTAGATCCAGTTAATCAGGTACAGACCACGGTACGAGCCCAGTGCAAACAGATAGTGACTAGTGATGCTCTCTGCTTCTCCGGTCTTACTAACCAAGAACAATTGCGGCAAAATAGCCACAGATTCCAGGTAGATCGAGAATGTCCACAGTACTTCCATGACCGAGAATTCGTGGTTAATGACGAGAGCGAGCAAGGCACATGGTATCAACAGAAACTCTATTCTAAACGAGTCATGATTGCGATCGTATGTGGCACGGAATTTGGCAAAGATCAGGAAAATCGTACCGATCGATGCCACGATGAAGATCGTCTTCATGAACGAGTTATACAACGAAATGTAAGTAGTAAACAGGTCCAGATAGCGCGTCAGATAGGTGATGGCAAATAGAATCTGAGACTTGCCAGAGATACCGGCGCAAGACCGCGTTTTCCATATCTTTATCAGCAATATAATAATGGCCAGCAAATGGGCCAAATCACCGGCTAGACGAAACAGATTCATTGTACGATTGTGTAGTTGGCACGGGTTGCTTGGTATTCAGAACCAAAATTGGTAGCACCGGCAATACGGCTGACTGCAAACAAAGCGGATAAAGCCACGGACACAGATCCCAAAGTGACGTGGCCGCCGATCGTGTGTGTGAGTGTGTTTGCTAATGAATCGACGTCTGACAGATGGGTCGAAATGCAAGCGGCTGCTAAATGGCTTGCTTCCACGTCTATATTAACTGGCGGAGCACAGACTTGTGGCTGGTAAACAATGTTTGATATTTGTGCAATAGATTTGTCCGAGTTTTTGATGTTTTCGCGTCCGATTTGCTTAAACTGATAAAAATTAAAGCGAAAAAATCGGTGTTGTCACTTTGACAGATAAATATCTTTTTGTGGGCTACAATGAATGTGAAGTTAGCAGCGAGTGAGAAATGCAAATATACTGCGCGGCGAAAAATAATACATTGGTTGCGTACTGTGTTTATGTAGTTTAGACTCATTCATTTAAATTTATTTATTTTATTTAGATTTTAATTAACACTAACACAATTATTGAAAGTTACAAATAGTCTGATTTATATAATAATAATATAGATAGCTAGAATTTTGTAGTATCGACGAAACAACATTACAAATATGTAATTGTGTATACATACGGAAAGCAAATGCTGCGAACTTCAGTGGAGCGGTTAATTAGGTGAAATAGGTATATATTTACGAATTTAAACTACATATTTAGTGCTTTATTTAGAGCCTTTTAAATTTTTAAATTTAATATTTCAACTAATATGTTAAATATAATTTTATTAATAACAAGTTTTTTTTTAATTTTGGTGCAGTGAAACTAACGCGATGGTTTTCAACTGAAAAATTAAGGTTAAGTTGATTATTATTTTATGATGGCCGTTCTAGGTAGCGATTATGTGCAATTTTTTTCACGTTGGCTACTCAAATGAAGCAACTATTTTGGATCACACTCTGTTTTTATACTAATTACATAGGAAGTGCGATCGAAAAAAGTAGATTCAAATTATCGGCAAACCATTGTTAATTGTTAAATTAAATTGGACTGTAAAAATGATATAGTATTTTTATTAATTTTTTTAAAGATCTTTCAAACCTAATATAATATTTTGAATCATTTTTTATTATTAAATTATTTATATAAAAATACAAAATTTATATATACTTTTTAATATTTTTCTGATTTCATTGTTGGTTTTTCTATTTGAATATTAAGATTGTATTGATGATATGGATCCAACAGATTTGCCTGGTCTTCTATGGTCGTAACAACATGTCTATGAGTGGATGTGACAAGCAGTTTGAGTTTGACGACAAGCAGAGTGATCAACGATAAAATCTGCAGAAAACCGGAATTGATGGAAATGTAATCAAACTGCGCATCGCTCTCAATTGTTTCGATTGAGCCGACAATGTACAGCACACGGTATGCAAGCAATCCCAAAAAGTAAAAGCATGTAACTGTTTCAATATTTGGCATTTTCCGCTGACGCACGATCACCCAAAGTTGTGGTAAAATAGCAATTGCTTCCAAGTACATTGAGAATGTCCAAATCATCTCCCAGAATGAAAACTCTTTTACCGCCATCGTTGTAGAAACAAGACACGCTATCAATATGAATTCAATGCGCACGGTGTCATGGGTCCAGTCGAATTGTGGTAATTTTGAGAATTTATAATATAGCACAGCAATTGTACATAGTGTTGAAGTCATAAAAAAAAACTTTCCAGCAACAATGTAAAAATTATTAAAATTCATATAAACAAGAAAATCGAAGTTGCGCATCACAAAGGCTATGTAAAATAGAATCTGTGTTTTGCCTGAAATTCCATTATTCGATTTTAATCCTAACACTTGTACGAATAGAATGATGATGGCGAGCATATGAGTAATTGCACCATATCGCTGGAACACATTGATAGCATGCCACTGCTCAAGGGCATAATCTAGACCTAAGTCTATATTGCTAACATTTATGTCCATTTCGTTTGAAAGCTTTGATGCTGGGTGTTGATGAAACTATATATCTATAAATAATTATATTGCTTTATATAATAAACATATAAAAAATACTTACGAATAGCACTTACAAATTGCAAGAGTGTCAGAAATCAGAAATCAGAAATATAATGACATTTGCATTTTAGCATTATTATTTTAACTATGAATACGTGTAATAATAATAATATAATGCAACTTATCATCTCGTTTGACATTTAATAATAATAACACAATCCATACATACATATATATTTATAACATTTCCTAGCCATCTCACAATCTGGCATTTGCATTTGATGTTCTATGCTCATGTAATGTTAAATCTCATTCTCATCTCACATGGTGTGCGTCTAATTCCTTGCAAAATTATTTAAAATAAAATCATAGACTATTGCATTAAGAAAAATATAAAATTAAACATTGTTTTGTAGATTTGCATTACTAAAATATATTGTATACATTTTTTATATTTAATTACAAAGCACGCTTAGACTTAATTCTATAAATAGCCGTACATATCAAACAATATAAAGCAATTACCATTTTTAATGAATTTGCTAAAATGTGCACCAAACTCATTTTAAATTTTAGTAATTCCACTAGGACATACCATTCAATATAATACCATAATGCTCCGGAAATGATGAACCAGAAAAACAATCGCGTAACGGTTTCATCGTAGTCACATTTTCGTGTTACAAGCAATTGTGGTAATATAGACGTCACTTCTAGGAAAATACATAATGTTCCCATATAAACCAGCAAACTATCTGCAAGCGAATACAGGTCAAGCAGTTCTAAAAGTCTGGGTACAAATACAGCTGCAAGTGTTCCGCTAGTGTACAACGGATATTTTAAGCTCATTATATCGTGACTCCAATCATTTGATCCTTTTCCAAATTTATATGTCACCAATGCTAGTGTAAGAACTGTCATGCAGACTGTGGGTAGTTTAAGGTAGTAAATTCGTTTCAATGATTCATCATTTTCAATTGTCATATATAGACATTCGCCTAGGATTGATTGAAGTGGCCAGGAGAAATAGATACTTCCGGGATATTCCACGCGGACTCTTCATATATAAACAATGCACGAACAGTGTTAGTCCAGCCAGCAAGTGAAAGCC
Organism: Bolitophila hybrida; assembly: GCA_027564075.1. Classification (NCBI taxonomy): domain Eukaryota; kingdom Metazoa; phylum Arthropoda; class Insecta; order Diptera; family Mycetophilidae; genus Bolitophila; species Bolitophila hybrida. Next base: position 5,591 of record JANSTU010029566.1, read on the forward strand.
ATCTGCAATGATATTTAACAAGTTCATTTCACTCGCGCACTTTTTTAAACATGATACTCTTGTTCAAATGATTGTGTACTAATTTGTTTTTTCTAAAATATATAATTATTCGCATTTCAATGTAAACACCTAAGTTTTTTCATGGTTTAACCTTGAATAGAGAGAGAGTCATTCAAATTGTACTGTCTGGATGTACGTAGAAAAATTGCATTGTAAACACATCTGTTCAAATATTAGATAGTATTGTGACGGAGTATATAATTTTATGTGTTTTTGAGTTTATATCGAATTTGTAAATAGAATGATAAACATAAATGATGACGCATTATTTGAAAAATGATACGAATATTTTTTTAGGTTATTATTGGGATCTTGATAATGAAATAAATTGAGAATCATTTGGAATCATTTATATATAGACAAACAATTTGGTTATGTTTCCAAATAAACTCTCTCTGGAAGTATATCTATCAAAAATCGAATGGCACTCGTTAAATATTTTGTTTCGTTTTATTGTACACAATAGATGACGGCAGTTGATCAGATTTGAGGTTAAAAATAATTATAAATAAATAAACTTAATAAATATATTACGGTAATTTTTATATTGTTACATTTAAAGAAAACAACGTTTTTTTAAAGATTTACAATAAGTAAAAAAGGTGTTACTCTAAGTCTGGAATTACATCCAGTCGACATTACGCGTATAATGCAAAGACTTTTTATAAATTAAACAAAAATACAACTAAAAAATTGTATTAATTTAAGAAATAATCTTTCAGGTAAAACAAAACATATACCTGTGTTTCAGCAAGCCCCATTTTAAAACTATAATCCTCTAAAATACTCCAAAAGTCCAACAAAAAAATAAAATATACGCAAAACAAAATCAAAAATGTTCGTGCAATTAAAATTATATCTATTTTAAAAGTATTATACGTATATAATTTCTGTACAAATAGAAATACAAAACAAAAATTATTATATTTGAAAAAGTATATAACTGCAAAACGGTATGCAATCCCTGGATATATAGTTATATGCGAGGTTATATATAACATTGCTCATTGGAATATTTATACTGTTATGATTTTACCGTAATTTCTATAATACATATTTCATCAAGTCTTTATTTCTGAACTACGCACGCATACAATATCATGGACCCGGCAAATCAGCAAGAAATACCAAGGATTCCATTAGGTATATTTATTTGTTATATGCATCCAAACACAAAATATAGAGTAAAACAAATCGTATCTATTTTATTTTTAGATGTTTCAAGTTTACCTTACGATGTGATTGACAACATTTTTAAACTTCTAGAACCACTTGATGTGTTGGCCGCGCATGACATATGCGAGAACTTCTTAGATGCTAGTCACAATTACTTTAGAAGTTATGCAGTAAGACAAACTATCGTGCTTCCAGATTTTCTATCATCTGAACGTATTTATGACAGTGCTTACTTCAAAAGTCTGGAAATATATTCAAAAACATTTGGATACACAGTGGCATCACTTTCGTTTCGTCCAGTTGGTATGAATGAATATAAACATTCAAAATTTCTAAAATACTTCAGGAATCTCCGAACGTTATTCGGTTGCCCGGAATGGCCTCACTCCGTGTACTCTGAATATTGTAAACTAAATCCGAATCTAGAGTACTTAGACTGTACATTTCATAATCCAGAGGAGTATGATGATGATGATGACGATGAGAAAATTTGCAGCAGTATGTACGATAATCTAAAGAATCTCGTTCGTTTGTCAATCGTACATCCGCAGTTTGATGACGAAATGCAGATTCCAATGATGACGAATCTGAGAACAGTGAAAATACGTGCCTTTCAACGACGAATATTAAATAATGATTTGTTTCTTACACGACTTGCCAGTGCAAACGTAATTAAATCATTGACATTGTGTGAGATATTCCACGGTTTTAATCTCGATAATTTCGGTGAGTTTAGCAGCCTACAAGAATTATATTTGACCAGTTGTTCCTTTGTGACAGACGCATTTATCCGAATACTGGGCACACTTCCATCGCTTCGATCTTTACACCTTTCCGCTTGTAATCGATTCTCGGACGAATCTCTAATAGAATTTGTACTTGGAGCATTACGTTTGGAAAAATTACGTGTCCTAGATTGCTGTTGTGTGAATGTAGCATCAACGGAAGCTAGAATAAAACAAATATTGAATGAAAATCAAACGAGAGTCTTAAAAGATCTTGTTTTTCGTGGTGATTTAACGGTACAAATTCCACATGGACCGCATAGGTTACTACATAATCGCGCTTATTTTTAATATTTTATTTTTGTTGTATAGTTTTGTAATATTGATTTTATTATTTGTTACCAAACCTTTTTTTAAATTAATAAATAATTAGTAAAAATGATTGTTCAAATTAGACGTGTACGAATTTCTTAATTTTGATTATTTCAATTGAATTGTGTTTGTGATAGGAAGTATGGAAAACAGAAAACACACTTATTATTTATAATACAATAGAGCATGACCATTAAACGCACTATATTTTAGGCGAGATTTTAAAATATTTACCGCATATAATCTGAGAAATAACTGTCACACACATGAATCTGGATACTGGAACTCATTGTCATTTAACATTTCATCTATTTTAATTGCACCTTCAGCAGAAAATAACCCCAAAAAAAGTGTAAAATATGGCAGCGGTTGAAAGTAAAATTGATACTATTGTGAACTCGGAAGAAGTTCAGGTCGTAGATGTTGTGGCAGAGATTGACGATGCCGGCAAAACGGCCGATGTCAAGAAGCCCAAGAAGAAGAAGAAGCCAAAGAAACCAAGTAAGTGTTAACTGCGTCGCAATCCTCGTAACTTGAATGCACCGCATGTGTTCTTATATATTTTGTATAGATTGAAGAAGAAAACTTCTTTTGTACATTAATATTTATCTAGAGATGATTTAAAATATGTTATGCCAACGTATTATGTATTATAACGGTGTGCATATAGAATTACACAGTGTCAATGGGGATCGTCCCCGGTTTTACGCGGCCATTTTTAATACATATACTACGCATTATATTGTCTAATTAATTTTAAAGAGCAAATGTAATAATAGATTCGTTTTATAGCTGCCGAGGTAACGGAATTAGCTACACCAGAAGCGGCTAATGGCGACACCGCCGATAAGGCTGAGGATGATGATGCTGGAGACAGTGATAATGAAGAAGCAACTACTGCCAACGGAGTTCTTACCGATGCTGAAAAGAAAAAGAAGAAGAAGAAGAAAAACAAGAGCAAAGCAAAGGCTGCCGCTGCAGCTGCCGTTGGTAAGATTGTGGCACCACAAAAGTCCATTGCTGAGCAGTTCCCTGATCGGAACTTCCCGGAGGGTGAGATCACTATGCACCCAAAGTTTACCGATGATCGAATGGCCAAAGATCGTTTTACCAGCGAGGAAAAGAAGGCTATCGATCGTCTACACACAGACATTTACCAGGAATTGCGTCAAGCCGCCGAAGCTCATAGGCAGACACGTCAACATATTCAACGTTGGGTAAAACCAGGCATGACCATGATTGAGATCTGTGAAGAGCTCGAGACAACGGCACGTCGTTTGATTGGCGAGAAGGGATTGGAAGCTGGACTTGCTTTTCCTACCGGTTGTTCTCGTAATCACTGTGCTGCACATTATACTCCAAATGCTGGAGATCCAACTGTTCTCGAGTACGATGATGTGACCAAAATTGATTTTGGTACTCATATCAATGGACGCATTATCGATTGTGCATTTACACTTACATTTAATCCTAAATATGACAAGCTCAAGGAGGCAGTACGTGATGCCACCAATACTGGTATTCGCGAAGCTGGTATCGATGTAAGGCTATGCGATATTGGAGCTGCCATTCAGGAGGTTATGGAATCATATGAAATTGAATTGGATGGCAAGACACATCAGGTCAAATGCATCCGAAACTTAAATGGACACTCAATCAGTCCTTATCGTACGTTAATAATGTTAATATAAAGTCTATAGAATAAAAACTGATAATTCATTTGTTTACAGGCATTCATGCTGGCAAGACAGTGCCAATTGTAAAGGGAGGTGAATCCACTCGTATGGAAGAGAATGAATTCTATGCCATCGAGACATTCGGTTCGACTGGACGAGGTGTTGTTCACGATGACATGGATGTTTCTCATTACATGAAGAACTTCGATCTACAGTACGTCCCACTGCGTCTGAACTCTTCTAAATCTTTGTTGAACACAATCAACAAGAACTTCGGAACCTTGGCTTTCTGTAAGCGTTGGTTGGATCGTGCAGGCGCTACTAAGTACCAAATCGCATTGAAGGACTTGTGTGACAAGGGAGCCGTCGAAGCATACCCGCCATTGTGTGACGTGAAAGGATCGTACACTGCTCAGTACGAGCACACCATTATGTTGCGTCCCACATGCAAGGAAATCGTCTCCCGTGGTACAGACTACTAGGATTTGTTGCATTTTCGCATAAAATGTCGAAAGTGCACTTGCATTTTCAATTTATACCATTTTTTTTAATGTAATATTTTTAATCAAGTTTTATAGTTCTTGATCGCGTTCGTTTCTATTTGAATTTAATGAACCAAAAGAGCGGTACTAAAAATACCGTTTTCTCTGTTGCACTATTCACATTGTAAGTAAAACACTTTTTAATAATTATACTAATAAAAAAGATAAATTATTCTTTAGTGGTTGTGTTTAATTGGAAATTTTATAAAAAAAACACCGTAGTCAATAAAGTGTTACCAAATGAAAGAACTAAAAACTATACTACAACTGAAACGTCTGCGATGAGTCGTTCGGATAAAAACGGATATTTTCGTTGGATGCTTCTATAGAGGCAACGCCATTCTGATCGTTGGTCTGAGTAGCTGTAAACGAAAAAAGAATTAGTATACAAATCGGATTTGATAAATACGTTTGCTTCCGACTCACTATATTCCACGGTGGCCTCTTCGTAGTTGGGCTCACTCATTACCTCGTTATTCATGAGATTCCGGTCAGATTTGGTTGTCTGAAAGCAACATATTACATAATTTATTTAATACAAATCTACTTCGAAAGCACTTATAAACATACTTCGCGGTATTTATGAAGATAAAGAGTCAGTGGCTCAAGATAATGGTCGAAACCAAGTGAGCACATTGCGAAAAGGATGTCTTCGCCGTTTATTGTTTTCCTTTTTTCCTGGTAGCATCGATCGCTAGCCTCGGACGTAATAAACGATATAAACTCTGATACACATTCTTGAATGCATTCACGAGCGTCTTTGGCTATTTTACCGTTGTCCGGAATAGCTCGTTTCATAATTTTGGCAATGTTCGCGATAGGTAGGAATCTATCCTGTTCGCGTAGCTGAACATGTTTCGAGGGTCCATCGTTACACGAGTCGTCCGAGTTATCTACTGTAAACACAAAAAAAAAACAATGTTGTTGGTGATGGTAAATGATCGATTCTGTTTCATATTGAAATTGAAACTTACGCGATCCTTCCATATCATCCTGCACCAGGTAATCATCGTTTAGGAACGTGTGATTTAGTGGATCTACAATTAACGGGTCGGTATCCATAGCAGTTTAGTATTTTATTGCAATTAGTGTCCAAAAACACTGAAAAGCGACAGAAACTTTGTTTGTCTTTTTTCTTATAGTTTTTTTTACCACACTGTCAAATATAGACATATTTTTAATGAATAAAGATTATAATTTCGAATTTTCTAAATTATGTACGTTTTCGATGTCGAAAATGTGTGCGTTTATTCTACTATCAATTTGGTAGCGCACTGTAAATTTTAGAAGTGTAATGCAACGACAATAGATGTCGCGAGGGTTAAGAAAAAGAATTTACTTTATTGGCGAAAACTTTTCTCGCTTAAAATTAAAATCAAATATATAATAGAAATATAACTAAAAGACAAGAGTATTTTTATTTTAATTTTTTTAAATATTATTATTATGGATAATAACAACATATTTAATATTCCTTAATTCCTTATTTGATTAGTATGGACTAAACCAAGCGTTTAAATTAACACAATTTAATGAACAACAATTTGTAAATGCAAATTCGATAATTATCATAAAAATGTGAATAAAAATAAAAATATTAAACCGTTTATACATTAAGCTTCTAATTTCATGTAGTATATGCTATATTTAAAAAAAAACTATTATAATATGACATCAAATATGTTTATTAATGTTTCGGAATTTATAAAAGATTTTAAGGCTCAAGCTCAGATACTCCAACGTTCAGATGCGCGAACTTCACATGCAAGTATTTACGAAAAATTCACAATAGAGTTTTCCTTAATTTGGGGGCATACACATACCGAAAAAATAGATGTGTTTGTTAAACATGGACCCATACTCATAAATAGGCAGTTTAATAATAATTAATTATGCGTCAAAGTAGTAGTTTTTGTGTACTGTTGTTGTTATAAATCGTGACGCTATGCGCGATGACGATATGAGACGTTACCTAGTAGATAATACTAATAGACTCGGTACAGGGAAACCGAGGGGTTGGCAACTGACTGGAGTCAGTGTACGTTTACTTCGAAAGTCACTTGGAAGTACATCGAAGTCACC
>JANSTU010029577.1:0-12222 GCA_027564075.1 Bolitophila hybrida
TCAGCTGAGTGGACTGCAGCCGGAGAACCACGTCCAAAGCGGCCAAAATCGCAAAAGTCGGCTGGTAAGGTTATGGCATCTGTATTTTGGGATGCGCAAGGAATTTTGTTCATCGACTATCTTGCGAAAGGAAGAAAAATCAACAGCGAATACTACATGGCATTATTAGTGCGTTTGAAGGAAGAAATTTCAAAAATACGGCCACACATGAAGCAGAAAAAAATTCTCTTTCACCAAGACAATGCACCGTGTCACAAGTCGATCGCAACGATAGCCAAATTGCACGAATTGAGCTTCGAATTGCTTCCGCACCCACCGTATTCTCCATATTTGGCGGAGACGGAGACTCGAAAACGTATACAGAAGTTATCAATGAAAAACCTTATGGTGAACATTTAATTGTGACTAAAAAATATCGGGCACTTGCGAAGTTTAGTTAATAAAACTGTCGAGGAAACAAAAATCAAAGGCAAAATAATGGCGGCTTCAATCCAAACAACAACGAAAGAAAAAATTACTCCGAAAATTCTTCCAGCTGGTTCGAAGATCGTAGAAGTTGCTGCTTATGTCGCAGGATGTACTTTTAACGAATGGATTTCCGGTTTATTACTGTTGATGCATGGTATGGACATTAAAATTGGTCGGTACTGCGACGAATATGCGCGCAAAAAAGATGCACAATCGCTTATTGATGGCCGACAAAAAAGCCTATGAGGCACGAATTCATCTCAGACAGCATCAAAAAGATGCCCTAGACATCATAAGTGAAGCAGGACAGTTTATTTATTGTCCTGGAATGTAAGTTCTTCACTTTTTAGTTACACAAAACTTTAAACGCGTTTTTCTAAACACACACTTTTTGAAATCGGTAGTCAAAATTTCTCAGAAATCAATCGGTTTATCTCGCCCAAATTTTAAACGCTTCATTAAAATATAATTTTGTTGTCCCTGAACGAAGGATTTTTTTCCTTCGACTACAAAAAAATTGACAACGTTATGAATACCGAAATGTTTACCCAAAAAGTGACACTTTCCTTCAAACCACTGCCAAAATTTCAATTTTCATTTTTTTTAAATCCTTTGTTCAGGGACTAGTTTTACTCAAATACTAAAATACATTTTTTTTATTTTTCAGGTGAAGCAGTCGCAAGCAATTTTGACTACCGCAAACTATCTTTAGGTTGAAACACCTCCGAAAATCGACTGCCATCAATTCAATTTATCATATTTTCTCATATTTTTTTTAAATTGTTGTTCACAAGTCATTATATAGGAACACAGTCTCTTCTGTAGTAAGAGAAAAAAAATCAAGAAAATTAGCTTTTTTTGGCCTCTGAAACCCATGTAACATAACCCCGTAAATCTGTTGGGTAGGCTAAAAATTACAAAAAAGTATTATCAATCATAATTTACAGTTATTCGTATTCCCATATTCTAAGAATTTTGTCATTGAAAATGATCAAAAATGTGTAATGCACATTTTCAATGATATATCTTACTTTGTGATAAATATCATCCTTTTATTATTTGATTTTCTTTTGTAAAAACAAGGCATCCGTAATTAAAGACACATATGGACGGACTGAGAGTCAACTGTACTGCGCCTATAAAGCTTTTAGACGAATTTGACCACTTAAATGGTAGACGGCGACACACACTGCCGAGGTAGTTGGTAACTCAAAAAATGATGCAGATACCAGCGTAGAGGATCTTGGCTATGCACTGTATGAATACGAAGGGGCTGCTACTTCCTCTATGCAAAAAAGTGCACACCATGATTATGTGTCTGTAACACCACGGAAACTCAAAACCCCACTCTCATCCACGAGCAGTTTTGAAACTCAGCTCAGGATGTTGCCAAATGCTTAACAGATATAACACAAACATTTACCTACCAATATACATATACTATAAAGCTGCAATGTCGCAAAGATCCGAATTAGCGTCGTCAGAATAAGAATCACATACATTAGCGTAAGAATGTATTATGTAGTAGTCTCTGACGCTATAATGTAGGTGATTCTGAAGCTAATATGTTGGATTCTGATTCTGACTCTGATTATAATCTTTGCGACAAAAGACTATATATATATTATTCCTAATATGTGATTTTATTGAATAAAAAAGAATCATCTGTACTATGTATTTTTTATTATCTAACCCATAAAAACTAGGGTATCCTGTTTATTCGTGTGAGAAAGCTTATAAAAACAGTTCTGTTTTGAAAACACACCTTTTTAGTTAAATTATCATTTTTAAATGCCATATTTCCTAAAAGTTCCAAGTTCGTTTAGATATTTACTTATTTTATAACATATAAAAAAATCTAAAATAAAAGTCTTACCGATTTCGCAAAGTTTGGTTTATAAATTACATCAACAACAAAAAACAGCGATACTGCACTCTTAAGCTATCTAAGCGAAATAGAGGCGAATTGCTTTTGGAAAGAGTAGGTGGAGCTTCCGGAGAAAAAGTTGTATTGTGCTCCAAGACAAAGAGTTGCTATCTGTACTAAGAACAACTCTACCGATATCTGGAGGCCGCTAGTCGTTTCTGTGGCGAAATCCCCAGATGTGCCCTTAAACTATACAAAAAGGTGTAAATTGGCCCATTCACTAACACTGCGCCATCCAGACGTATCACTTTTTTAGAGGGCAAGGGGATTTAAAAAGGTTGTCTGGTATAAAAAAAATAAAATACCATATGATTTAAAAATAAGATGAATAAACAAAATTATGAATAATTTATGATAATATTTTTTTTTAAATTGGTCTATAGTTTTCAGCTCGTCCAGTTACAAAAAACAAAAAAAAACAATTTTTATCTTTTTTGGTCTGTAACTTGGTGAGTTGAAAACTTTATACCATTTTTTATCTCAAAAGCCGCTGATAAATCTGATGTATTTAACAATAACAAAAATATAAATACTACTTCAGTCTAAAAAAACATGAAAATAGTTTTTAAAAAAATAAAGTAATGCCAACGTTTTCTAATAGTACAACTGCAGTCAACGTCTACATGAGTTAATTACAATCTTGCGCCATTATCCTATGCGTAAGACATTTGTCGATATTAGCTATATACACTAATTTAGATAAACCGTTAACTTGTATAATATGCATCTGCTTAACACAAATCACCAGGTTCAAAGAGTCAAATCGATAAATGTGTGAACTCCAGCAACCAATCTAACATATTGGCTTATACGAGTATACAGTTTTTTTTCTGCAAACATCGAGGGTGAGGATATACTATATATGCACCCAAATTGATTTGAATTTAAGGGAATACCATGCCATGTATTGTCTATTCTTTTTTTTTGTATAATGGTTACACAAATAGAATAATTAATCATGGGAACGCAGGTGTAAACTCGCTTTTCAATACGGAAACGATGTGTGGGTTTTCGGATTTTTAATTTGTCAAGTGTCAACTGTTGTGTTCTTTCTGCATTTATATGATGATTTTAATCTAATACTCAGAAAAATTAGTTTTATTTGGTATTTTTTTTAATTGTACCCTTAGCTACCTTAGGACTTTGTTAAAAATAAGGAATTTCATATTTGTGTTTTTTTATATTTTAGCGTTTTGCCTAATATTTTCAAAAATATTTATACTTAGCAATTTCAATATTTTGAATTGAATATAAACATAAAATTGCATTGCTATTTCTACATAAAATTATAATTTTAATTTGTATCAAAAACATTATAAATACATTCTTCTCTGTACCATTTTCACTTCAGTCTTTCCTTGCCCATTGAGGAGATTGCACAAAAAAAAACACAAAAAATAATGAACTACTACAACTTTAATGATTTCCATACGGAGAGCTTTACAGACCAAATACCATTTTACTATTCCGAAAGGGTAGACTACAGAGGCATTCAAAATAACAATAGCACAATGGACACATTCGTGTTTGACAAAGATTACTGGCAACACAATTGGACAAATTCATCAGCACATGAAACCAGTGATGATTTCACTTGGTACAGCGAACTGCAGTATTGTGAGGAAATCGTGCCTGAATTACCGAACTACAATTCATCACACACGCAGTCCGAATTTGTTCAAGACGTAAATTATGTGGCACCGAATTGTTGTTGCTATAACAGTACTCATATTACATGTATCTGTCATTATTTAGACAAGTTTTATCCCACTGATATGAAACCATTAAACCAGGAGCCACTAAATGTATCTGCAGAGTATTATGTTAACAATACGGATGTATTTAATGAACCTATGTTTGCATCTACTCAACCAAATATTCAAAGAGAAACCAACCTGAATGTTATCAATACTGGACTGTCCAAAAAACCAATAGGAGAAGAACTAAATGTACAATATATACCAAGTTTATTAAATGAATACAATGGACAATGGATTCATTGAAAATAATTCTATAATTATATTTTATATTAAGGTAATTATATCTACGAGTATATATTGATTACTAAATGTATAGAAATCTTAATAAAACTGCTTTAAATATATGTAATACAAACTAGAATTTTGAATTTTTTTTCCAGTAGTTCTATAGAAGTTATTTGATGGTAAACTGTCTGTCTTTTCTTCTGTTCTGTGTATTTTTTCCTAGAAATCTTGGATTTTTTCGTCTTTATACATCAATAAATAATATTTTGAAAACAAAAATTAAAAAACCCTAAAAAGCAAATAATAAATCAATATTAAAAGTTCTATATGAATTTTCTAGTTTGCTTTTTGTATTAAAAACAACATCTTATAAAAGAAAATTCGTTGAACTCAACTTGAGAAAAAGAGGAAACCTTAACCATGATCGAAAAGCTATTTATTTGTTGTTATGACAATTTTCGAACGAAAACCTCTATTTATAGTTACCATGATAATTTTCGTTTTCTGTTTCGCAGCGAATGATAATTGGGTATGTTTATTATTTGGTTATTAACATTTAATTACATATTAATCAAAATTATTTTTTTTTTAAATTTACACCTTTTAAACTACTATAGTAAAGAGGCTGAATATTGAAAATGCACATGTTGGACTTTTTTTAATTTTTTTTTGCGTTACGTGACTAACGTTGTTTGCCGATTTTTTTCCAAACATTACCGAAGTCCTTTTCGTTACATATATATCTACGATAAAATAAATATTATTCTAAAAATCCCAATTTTGGTCAAAGTTACAGTTTACAAAACAAAAATTCAAGTTTTGGTCAAAAAGTTAGTTTTTATTAAAAGTAACACTTTAAGTCTTACAGTTTTGACAAAAAAAAACTATTTTTAAAGTTTTATTAGACGATAAAATTATCAAACAAATCAAAGTTTGGTCAAAAAAAATATTTCAAAGATTTTTAAAATCAACATTTTAAATAATGGTTTAAAAATCCTAATATCAAATTTGTTAATAAAAATAATATTTTTTACATTTTTTACAATTTAATAAAATAAATGTTTAACTAAAAATAAAAAATCCAAATGTGTAAAACAAACAAATTTCGTAAAAATTCCAGTTGTGTGAATAAAAATTAAATCAAAGCCATTCTAAAAAATGTTCAAAGATAGGTCAAACAAAGACTATTTAAAAAAAATGTAAAACAAACAATTTTCGTAAAAAATCCAGTTTTGTGAAAAAAAATAAATCAATTTTTTTGTATTTTTTTTTAAAGTATGGTCAAACAAAAATTTTATTAAAAGTTTTTTTTTAAATAATTATTATAAAGGATTGTCAAAAATATCCTAATGTTGGTCAAAATTTGAGTTTTGTAAAAACAAATCTGATTTGGTCATCCAATCCAATATTTGTCAAAAAAAAAAAAATATAGATATTTTTTTAATTTTGGTCATAAAAGGTTATTTTTATAGCTATTAAAGATCCATATGCTGGTCAAAGTTACAGTTTTGTAAAAAATCAAGTTTTGGTCAAAAATTTCTTTTTAAGTAATTAATTAAATTTTTGACAAAAAAGACTATTTTTACAGTTTTTTTAGACGATAAAATTTTGTCTTAAAGTTTTTATATTTGTCAAAAAAATATTTTACAGTTTTGTCAAACAAAAAAAAACAATTTTACAGTTGTTCAATTTTTTTTATGTTTTAAAAAAATCCAGTTGTTTGAAACAAACAAATTTCCTAAAAAATCCAGTTTTGTGATTTTTTTTTTTTAAATTAAATTTAATTACATTTTTTTCCAAACTATTTTTTTAAAGATAACCATTTTTAAATACTGGTTAAAAAACAAAATATTGGTCAAAATTAAATTTAAATTTTCAATATTTTGTCAAAAAAATGTTTAACCAAAAATATTTAAATGTTTGTAAAAAAAAAAGTTTTGTGAAAAAAATTGAATCTAATTTTTATCAAAAGACAATATTGTAAAAAGAAAATAAATATATTAAATTTTTGTTTAAATAATTGTTTTAAAGGATTGTAAATCAAAATGTTTGTTAAAATTTGAGAGTTGTAATAAAAATCTAATTTTTGTCCAAAAAATTTAATTTTTCAAAGTCAAATTTTATAGCTTTTTTTTAAAATTCAGGTTTTGGTCAAAATACCAATACATTTTTTTTTGTAATGTAAACATTTAAATTAGACTATAGACTATAGAGTTAGACTATAAAATTTAAAAAGTTTATTTTATTATGTTTTTCATAAAAAATCAAAGTTTGGTCAAAAAAAAATCCAAATCCATCTGAAAAAACAGTTTTGTGAAAAAAAATTTGGACAAATGGCCATTCTTTTGTGAAAATATTTGTTTGGACAAATAAACAACATTTTTAAAGTTTTTTAAAAAAAAAAAAGGTTTGTAAATTGTAAAACAAATAATTTGGACAAATACTATTTTTACAGTTTTGTTAGTCGATAAAAAAAAACAAATTTTAAAGTTTTGTCAATAAAAAGGTTTAACTAAAAAAAAAAACCAAAAGTGTAATAAAAACAAATTTTGTAACAAACCTTGTTTTGTAAAAAAAAATTAAATCAAATTTTGTACAAAACGCCATTCTTTTGTTAAAAAAATTACTATTTCAAAGAATGGTCAAACTAAGACCAATTAAAGAGTTTTATTAAAAAAAAGTTTTGTAAAACAAACAAAATCCAGTTTTTAAATATAGTTATTTTTTTGTTTAAATAAAATGTTTGTCAAAAAAGTTTAATTTAAGTTTTGTCAAAAATTTTTTAAATGAAAATTTTAAATTCTGGTTACAAAATCCAAACATTGATCAAAATTACACTTTTGTCAATAAATAACAATATTAAAGTTTCATTTTAAATGATTAAATATTTTAAAAAAACATAGAAAAAATTTGTATTTGTAATTTTGGACAAAAAATGCCATTAATCATCATATTTTTTTTAAATTTAAATTTTAAATTGATGACAAAGGCAAATTTTTATTTGTCAAAAAATTATTTTTAAATTTTTATCAAATTTTGGTCGAAAAGGAATATTGTTTAAGTTTAAAAAATAAAAATAAATGTTTGTCAAAAATTTAAAATTAGGTTTTGTAAAAATATCAAAAAAAAAAACAATTTTGTTTGTCAGAAAAAAAATAATTTTCAATATTTGTTGAAAAAAAATCATTTTTTTTTAATTTTTTTAAATGTATCATCTACATAAATAGGATTTTTTAACAAACCCGTTTTTATCTTCAAATTTTGTTTTGTTTTTTTTTGACAAAAATATGAATATTTTATCTAAAAAATGAAAAAACAGATTTTTTTCAACAAATATATATACTCGACTATTCTTTTGAGTTTCTGAAATATTTATAAGTATTTTTAAGTATTGATGTTGTAAATTGGGTCGTTACCTAGCTGGAATTAAATTACCCTACCAATTGAGCACAAGTCTGAATGCAGAATAGGCGCCAGTTTCAAATTTTAGAGCCAGTGATAATTGTCAAATCATGTTTTTATTAATAAATAAACAGACGAAACAAATTAATACAAAATATTCATGTTAAAATATAAATTTACTCCATAAAGTGTTAGACTCCATTATTTTCTCCGGTAATCTAAAATGGGTAAAAGGAAAAGAAACATTTCTTTTAATTTATACCATAAACATAATCCTTTTGTAAACAATTCTTTGATATCCAGCTATAGAAATAGAAAGACAAAATTATGTCCAGATATTTCAGACTCGATGCGGTTGTGGCCAAGCCGTATTTATGTGCGCCACAACAAACAAGTTACATTAATAAACTAACACACACACATACAGACAGCTACAATATGGTAAAAGCGCAGAAATATTCGCTGACATGCTATGGAAACACAGTAAATATATATATAAATATATATAGTATAAGCCCATCCCTGGTATACAATATTCTGTCAACATCAATCGGATTAAGACTCGTCCAAAGCACGTTTCGAACTTTTGTTTGCCGCTAATACGATTTACGTGCAATATTACAGTTAGGCAGGTGTGACAAATATAGCACAGTATATGAAATTGTCGATCATCATGGAAGCGACTCATGTTTTGTTTTAAATTATATATTATACATTACATGTAATGTAAGGACCAATTAAGTCTATGTATATAAAAAGCTCGCTCGCTAAAGCTTTGAAATTATTATATGTATATAATTATAATTTATTGCCTTTTTCTAGCTTCGTTTTAATACAGTACATTTTGTTTATAATTAATTAATTATTTATTTAAATAAATATTTGTTGATCGAAATTGTCTATAGCCATCCGGAAATTGTTTTGCCAGTCGTTTTGGATTTGCCACGCTCCGTGGTTGGCGTAACACATCTTGATGTAGACTGTTCCTCATTGGGAACAGCTATCTTAACCTTTTTAATGGATTTCTCGGGTTGAACTTCCGATTTGGGTTCGGCTACTGGATTTGATGATTTTGGATCCTGTACTATGGGTTCTAGATTAGCTGATGAACTACTTGGCACTGGTGATGGTGATTTTGAGGGAGTTGGCACTGGTTGGGATGGAGGTGGTGATGGTGATGATGCTGATGATGGTGTTGAGCTGACAAGCGGTTGTGGTGCAGGGCTTGTGCTTGGCTCAGGACTAGTGATGCGATCTTCATTTGGATCCTCAATGATCGGCGTTCGGGCACGGAAATCTTTTTCAACATCGATTTCAACTGTAATTAGAAATAAAGGAGCATTATATTAAATCCATACTTTTTTATAATACTCACCGCTTGACGTTGATGGCTCTGGAATGATTGGAACAACTTCGGGAGTGGTCTCTTTCTGCAAACAAAATTGTGGTAAACAATTGAGATAATATAAAGATTTATAAGTTTAGCATACGATTATCGGTTTAAGTACAGTTGTTAGATCGCCCAAAATTGACGACGAACGACTGACCGTCTTCACCTCGTTCACTACTTCCACCTCATCCTTGGCAGGTTCTTTAATTGCACGAGCCATGAATTTGACGTACGCCACACGAGTTGTTTTAGTGACGTCCGATAATTTGGGATTCATTTCTATAAATTTGAAATCCATTAGATTGAACTCATGTTTATAAAATATGCAAATTTAAAACATACCGACGAGCCTATCTGTGTCCATGGTCAGGCCTTGATTGGCTGTCTCCAAAATATGCCGTCGTAGGCTGTTGCGTTCCTTACGCACTAATGAAGAACGAGTCGACCCAATCGGATCACGTACAACCGTACTTTGTCGAACAATGGCGTTCCAGTCCTCCTTGTTGCTACGCATCAAAAGTTCAATTAGCTTATCTAATAAATACAAAAAAGAAACATACCCTTTGCCACTGGCCTTCTTGCCGATTGCCTTCGCAATCGATGAGAACACATCTTTGGCATCCTTACTGCCTTGTACGACCTCATTGACAATTCCCTCAACAATTCCAATCTGGAAATCCTTCAAAATGCGACGTTCCATCATCTTACCCTTCTTGCCGGCCACTAAGATCAAATAAACCCAAAAATTAACTGCAACACCTCAAATATTCTAAACTCACAACTTAAATCCACATGCTCGACATGCGGTGTCTTCATGCCATTCGTACGCAAGATGTCAATCAGTTCAAATCTCAATGTACTAATATCTTGTCGAATCTCAGTTACATCATCTTCGGTCACACCAAAATCATCGCGTTTTCCCTGTTCGGCGGTCACGAAACGTCGTACCAGAAGACGCATCACGTTGTCATGTCGTTTCTGAGCCTTTTCCTGAGATCTTTTCTGTGAAATGACAAACAAAACAAAAATAAATCTTTACGAATCATCGGCGCCACCATTTTGATACATAAATATATATTCCACAAGATTTAAATGATGCGCATTTATCTTTATTTCTGCGCATGTCGCAACCACGAACGCACGTCATGCCGGGCATAACAAATTGTTTTCTAATACTTTTGGAATGGCCTCCAGGGGTGGTAAGAAAGAAAAATAAAAGCGTTTCGTGAAAACTTTTCGCAGAACGTCGAGTTATAATACTTTTATGTACTTTGATTTGCGTTTATATATAAAGCGTATAGCTCATAATATAGTTTCGTCTTCTGGCCATATAGAATTTGCATAATTGCTAATTAGAAAAGGGATCTTCTCTGCGGGATTGAATCAAACGGTTTTTAAAGGTGAATTACGATTCGAGAGGACGACATGTTGGCGCAAGGTTTTTTTTATTCAGTTTATTACTATTTTTGGAATGAAATATAGATGATGTCAGAATCTACTGTTTGGGTTCAATTTTAAATTGTTATAGGAAATCGATGAATAAAACTCGACTTACAATAATACTCTTGGTCGATCTTGTTTTTCTGCCACATGAGAAAAGTTTAACTGTTGGGAATAGATTAAATGGTGGTGGCACTGTACTCCCATCTTCGAAGTAGCTCATCCACAGGCGGGAACGTGCGAATTTCCACTCCGTATCCGATCGTTCCTAATAAATTACACGATTATACGATTTATAAAGAAATATAAAAAAAACCTACCGATATTATTTGATAGGAATTACTCATCATAGCGATCAGCATGTTCAGTAATACAATAATATTGATGACACTGTACGATCCAAACATCAGCATTGCCCAGAATCGCGTGAAACTTTTGATACCCTGCAATTCGAAGGCCATCAGATCAACTAGACCGAATGATGCCCAGAACAGTGACTGAGACGTCTCGAAGAGGCTACAAGCGAATTGGTATATCAGTCTTAATATTATATATCATATAATATACCTACTTCGCAAAACGTCTCCAAATGCCGCAAGCCTTTTCATTATTATCAAAATCAGGCAGATCGTTGGGCAGGTGGTAGCATTTTTTCTTCTCCAGATCCGCATAGTACCAGAGCAGTTGATTGAGACCTTAATAGACAATAATAATATACTAAAAATATTTTTTTCACGATTATCGATCGGTATAATCGTACCACATCCGAAGGCAAACAGTACGAGGGTATAGATGAAGAAGAATTTAATGATATCGATAATCATACGTCCCAGCGACACTTGCAGAGGTCCCAGATGTGGATTTATTGAGAAAATGTGCACCAGTTTCAGGAACGAGAATATCATGCCGGCCGCAAAGACACCCTCCGAGAGAAGCATCGGATCGTAGGGATCCCATTGTTCACGCGGATACCAAGGATTCAGGCCGACAGCTGCGTCTCTCTGTGCGAGATATTTTAAAAGATTTTTTTTATAAATTTCATAGTATATAATTTACGGATTTTTGTTCATTTTTCTGTTTTATATATAATATTTTTATATATACGAAGGTTGTTCGATAAGTATCCGGATTAGAAGCTAGATAGCGTTTCTGTTCAAAAATCTGTGTACCATTTTTTAGTACAATCATATTAAGACGACCCCTTATACAACCCAAAATGGACGGTTAAATACGACTATTAGGTCGTGTAGGGGTCGTATAAAGGTTGTTTTAGAGTGGTATAAGCGTGACTCATACATTGAAAGAAAGAAACAAACATACAAATTATTATAAATAATAATAATAAAATTTAATTTACATAAAATTTTATATTACAGGTCAAATTAATATATAAAAGGTGGGCCATCTATTGGTACGTTTTTAAAAATGCGATCAAAGTAGCATACATTGATATTTTTTATAATTTTTTTTTTTGTTGTGATGCTAAAAGTATCCGCGTCAAGAATGTAAAACGATTTCGTTCATGTGGCTCAATCTACTGGCCTTACAGTATGCCATTCGGTTACCCCAATTATTAATGACATTTTGGACTACCTCGGCGCCAATTTCAC
>JANSTU010029588.1:0-12219 GCA_027564075.1 Bolitophila hybrida
CATTTTAAACCATCTGCAGAAGGCTGGATACAAAAAAAAGCTTGATGTTTGGGTGCCGCATGATTTGACGCAAAAAACCTTCTGTGGACCGAATCAACGCCTGCGATATGCTGCCCAAAGCGGATGGTGACTGGCGACGAAAAATGGATCACATACGACAATATCAAGCGAAAACGGTTGTGGTCGAAGGCCGGTGCATCGTCCCAAACAGTGGCCAAGCCAAGATTGACGGCCAGGAAGGTTTTGCTGTGTGTTTGGTGGGACGTGGCCGGACGCCTAATTCTACCAACTACTGCGTACAACTGCACCGCTTGAAGCTGGCGATTGACCAGAAGCTTCCAGAATTGGCCAATAAGAAGAGTGTAGTTCCACCAGGACAACGCCAGGCCACACACATCTTTGGTGACTCGTCAGAAGCTACGGGAGCTAGGGTGGGAGGTTTCATCGCATCCACCATATAGCCCGGACATAGCGCCAAGTGATCACCACCTGTTCCTGTCCATGACGGCTTGTGAAAAGTGGCTATCCGAGATCTTCGCAAATAAGGAGGGGGTTTTTATGAAGTTGCCGTCTAGATGGAAACGGATTATCGAGTTAAAAAAGCGGAAGGGAGATATTTGACAACCTTATATAATACAAACAAACATTTTAATTTAATTTTATAAACTTTGTTTCGTAAGTTGTATCGGATAGTGAGGGCCGTTTACACAAGACGTTTCCACAACTTTCTTAAAATAATAAATTGTCTAAAAAGTCTTGTGGTATTTTCGCTAGGTAGCGCAAGCGCGTAGTTCTAGTTGTATTCATAGCATCGGGTAATGCTATAGCTTGTTGGAAAGGTTTGCTGTTGTTGTTGTATTCGTCGCATCGGGTAATGCTATAGCTTGTTGGAAAAGTTTGTTGTTGTTTGGTTCAGTCGTTCGTTTTACAGTACTACTACGACAAAGGCAAAAATGCATCTGAAGCCGCCAATAAAATTTGTGCAGTTTCTGGACCCGATACAGTTTTCATTTCCACCGCACAACGATGGTTTCAACGTTTTCGTTCGCTGAATTGGTCGAGAGAGACCGGCATAGTAGCAGCCGTAGCTTCGGCCAAGAGCTGGTCATGAGATTCACAAAGAAGCTCGATGTATGGGTGCCACACGAATTAACGCAGAAAAACATCGACGCTGAAAAGTGGCTCACTTACTACCTCATGAAGCGCACGGTTGTGGTCGAGGAGCGGTGAAGCGGCCCAGACGGTGTGGCCGCCCGGATTGAAGACCAGAAAGCTGTGTGCTGTGTGTTTGGTGGGATTGGCACTATGACCTGCTCCCCTATGGCCAAACGCTCAATTGGACCTGTACTGCCAACAACTGGACCGCTTGAAGGCAGCGCTCATGCAGAAGATGATTGTAATTTTATGAATAATTGAAAATTGAATAAAAATACCGCAGGACTTTTTTGACACCCTATTACAAATGCTGATTTGTACAAACATTATTTGATTTTCCCGCCTTGACCAATGTTTCTGTACCCAGCTATACTAATAAAACTTATTTAGTGTGTATAATTATTATTGTATATGTACTTGACATTGACATATATTTTTCAGCCATTCGAAAAAAAACTGATCGTGTCGATATGCAATTTTTAACGCACGATATACACGCTTGATTTGAGTTGTCCCATGCACAGAATCGCTACCCTGATTTTTTCCGGAAAAAGGCTTGTTTTACACGCCGGATGGCTATTACGATATAGTAGTATAATAGAATTACTTCCCGGGTTTCGGCACCAAATGTCAAATTATACGATTTGTTTCTATGAAATTAATTTATGAGCAAATAAAAAAAGAATAACTGACCTCAAGCTGGTATGCATGAAGTTAGCCGCGAGTTATTCATATGGTTGCGTACTGCAACACTTATTGCCAATAACATGGGCAAATGACAATGTATCCAATATATCTATGAAACAACTTTGATATGTTTCAGCGCATATTCGTGTTGTGCAACAGATGTTGCAACTGTATTGTACAACATGAATGCAACAAAAAAATTGTTGCTTGGGAACATACAACATTGGCTTTAAAACTCACCACAAAAATCGTGTATTTTTTTTTAATTCATCAATCACAATTCACAAAATTCAAAATCAAAAGATTTTATTTTAAAAATCACATTTTTTAAATTTTAATGTGAATATAGTTGAATAATATATCTGTGTTCAAAAGGCAAAACCGCTTATGACGATTTATGTGCAAAATGAGTTTTTTTATTTTCATTTCATACGTACTTATTTTATAAAAATACAAGTAATTTAAGAGAAAAAATGTACTAGCCTAAATTAAAAAAACTTATAATTCTCTTTGGTTTGTAACAGATAATATATAAGATCATAAACTTGTTCTTTTTTAATAATTTATAATTTATTTAATTTAGCATATTTTATTTTTATTTTAAATTTTATAAATTTGAGAACACGAATTTCGTATTTAAGATTTAAAATCTAAAAATGTATTATTTTTTACTATTATCAGATTTTTTTACAAATAAATTTTACGTTCTAAAATTTCTAAAAGATTTTAATTAAAAAGTTTTGAATGTGAAAACAAACATTTTTGGACGATTTTTTTCATTCTATCTGGCAAGGCTGTTTGTACGCGCGTCTCGCCTTCACTCTGCACTTCAGTTTCATCTCAAGTAAACAACATTATGTTACCATTTAGCATTATTACATATTACCTTTACCTGTGTTTGTATGAGTAATAATGTGTGATGTGTATGCATTAGAAACAGGTTTGTTTGTCATTAATAGACTCAACATACCGCACTGAATGTTAGTCATACCCATAAGTAATTAAGTATTAGATATAGTTTATAGATTGATCAAGATGACAGTCTTCGTCGACACCCGGTCTGTGATATTTTTTAGTTACTTTTGTGTTTTTTTGGTATTTTCTGTAAATGGGGAAGACTATAGATTTGTTAATTTGCCAAAAGCACATTTACCGTATTATTTTAATAACTTCCCGCTTGTTCTGGAGCGATGCCAACGCGAGCCATATTGTCCATTCCCCGTGAGAACACTGCCTCAAAATGTTTGTTGGGGTTATGAGAATGGATGTCGTCGAGATCGAGCTTTCAGCAAATCAAGCTGTACTGGCAGTGATATGAGCACTGCTGATAGTAAAGAAGAACAAGAGGCCACTTTCTATAAACAAGTTGACTTTGGTATGAATTTAAATATATTAACATACACCCCAAAAAAAAATACGTATGTATTTAGGATATGTTCGTCAGCAGCTACAAGAAATGATGGTTATGTGCAAACCTTTCTATCAACAAGACTCTGCGCTAGAGTGCTCAAATTATTTAAGATTCTGTAGAGGAAGAAATCTTTTAATAGACCTTACGGATTTACCTGATCGTCAACATCCTGTCCGATACAAATTGGACATTCTAAAACCAGGACAAATTGGTAGTTATATATGTTTTTTTAGTTTTATTTATAATAACATAATTCAAAATAAATATTTATATTTTTAGGTGGATATTGTGAATTAGAAGTGGATAGACTTAAAATGCAGCAAGAACATATGAGCGCTTTGCAATCCTGGGCGCCAGAACTGCGAAACTTTCGTCAGCTACCAGATCGTCCAATAGAGGGTAATTTTTGCTCACGAGTCATAACGAGACCTACATTTATTATGAAAATCGATGCTGGTTAGTTAGTTTTTTGCAATATCCAGAAGCGTAAACATTTATAATTTTATATTTCATCAGCCAGCAACATGTACCATCATTTCTGTGATTTTATTAATCTGTACATATCCCTGCACGTAAACATGTCACATCCGACCGGCTTTTCCACTGACATCAACATAATTATCTGGGAAACATACGATTACGAATCTCCCTTTGCTGAGACATTTAAGGTGTTTAGCAAGCATCCAGTTCAGGACCTGAAAGCATATCAAGGAGAGAAGATTTGCTTCAAGAACCTGGTGATGCCGTTATTGCCACGTTCCATCTTTGGTCTTTTCTACAATACACCGATCGTAAGTGCTATGAAAAAATTATCCTGAATATAATAAATACCATTTTAAACAGATAAGCGGATGTAGTGGAAGTGGTCTTGTTCAAGCATTCTCTGACCATGTACTGCATGGACTTTCAATTCCATTACACTCGAGAAAAGTGGACAGAATTCGCATTACATTTTTATTAAGAAAAACAAAATATCGTCAGATTTTAAACTCCGATGATCTTGTTGCTGCATTGCGAAGAAACGAAAGCTACGATGTCCAGACCGTTGTGTTTGAAAGGTAGATTTTTAAATAAAATTATATATAAAAATATATTTACATTAAAATTTCAGGAGTATGAAGTTTAGGGATCAACTCGAAATCACCAGAAATACCGATGTGTTGATTGGAATCCATGGAGCTGGCCTGACCCACTTACTATTTCTACCTGAGTGGGCCACTCTATTTGAGCTGTACCACTGTGATGACCCAGCCTGTTACAAAGATTTGGCACGTCTAAAAGGAGTTAACTACGTAACGTGGGAAGATTCTAGCAAGATTACTCAGCAAGATGAAGGTCATCATCCGGACGGTATAGGTCATTCAAAATTCACCAACTATTCATTTGACATCGATGAATTTGTTCGTCTAGTAGATCTTTCTGCAGAGCATGTTACGAATCATAATAAATTCAAAGAATTTTTATTACGTAACTGGAACGAATACGAGCACGATGAACTGTAGTTGATACAAACAATTTTCTAATTAAACACAATTATTTATATTATAAATTATTTTTATATTTATTATTGACTACCATATTTTCAATTTTATCTTGTTTACATACAAAAATGTCATCACAGCACATAATACAAACATGTATGTAGCCACAATGAACACACAGCCAGCTGAATCCACTAACATCGTTTGAAATGTCAGATTTACAGCACCCGTAAGAAGATTGGCTCCAATGAAAAATCCCAAGCCATTGTAGTCAATTGCTGCAAGAATACCAGGAACACAAGAGGGTCTCTCGTTTTCTGTACGTGGTTTTTCAAATGTTATGAAATGATAAAACACCTCTAGCAGGATAAACAAAACGCTTAGTGTTGTGCCAATCGCCAGTATCCATATAACATATCCCATATTGGCCATGCGTCGTGACACACCGAACATATCCTCGCAAACATAAAGTATTTTCCATAAGATTCCAGCAATAAACGTCAACTTCAAAGCTTTCTTCAAAACGACACGTGATCCTAACATTTCCTCTTCCGACTTTAATATAGAGCCAATATAAACACAGCCTAAATATAGTGCTACATATCCTGGGATAGATACAAATCCTTCTCGATTTGCATCAATAAACGATGAATCACGTGATATCGAAGTGTTGGTCACATATTCAGCAAGACCAAGCTGTAAGGCTAGTTCGTGAAGCACCAATAAAATGATGGACATGTATTTGGAATTATCCACGTTACGTAATAGACTGAGCAAAATTATACCAAAGAATTTGATAACAGCCAGCGTTATAAAAAAGTTCCAGTGCACACCATACTCCGAAACATGCTCCTGATAATCAATCTCCTTAATTACAAACAGTCTAGCAAGTCCAAGAACGAGAAGTGGACTGCTGTTCAACAGCAATTTTCGTATCACGTTTAATGTTAGTTTTCCTGGAAGTGCAGTGGAAACAATGCCATTACTATACACAAACATTCCAACGCCCATATCCATTACACCAAATCCAAACGTCTCGGTTTTTGCAAGTTTCCTCGGAAAGCATTGAAAGTCTACGGCCAGAATACAGACGGCTGTCATCATATTGATCATTGACCGGAGAAGAACAATATGATCTGGTCGCTTCGTATGAATCTGAACGAAAGACGAAAGATGAGTTTTGTAAAATATTTGTTTGCAAGCTGCTGTGACCGTCACGAAGAGGAGTGTTCCAGCAATCTCCCATATTCTGCTGTTTAGTACGGTTAAGTTTAGAATTGTTGAAAAAATAACCGCCACGAATTCTAATAGAAAACGGGAAGGCACTTCAGCAAGATTTGTGATGGCCAGTAGGTTAATGGTCAAAAATGTTGTGAAGTAGCACGGAATAAGGTTAATAAATGCTTCCTCGATGCTCGTGCCATTGTTGTTCTTCATGTAGCTCTCGTGAAGTGCTTTGTATGATTGGGCGTCCATCATCGTATGACTTCTATGTATAACTATAGTATTATACAGTATTTTTCCATTGTACTAGATGTATTTATAAGAGCGATTAAATAACCAAATAATATCGATTTTCGATTAGCTTTTACTCGCAATGTATTTTGTTTTCATTTTACTTGTAATACTTGTATCTTGTATTTTCTTTGACGTTTGATATTATTATTGTTTACACTTTACTATAGTATTGTCACTGTGAAAAAATGTTCTTTTTGGATGTTTTAAAGACCCGTTACGATGAAAGCAGTGAGATTTAAACAGCAGAATATTACGATTTTTTCAAGGTATTTCGGATGTTTGAGACATAGAATTTTAAAGATTACACATAAAAATTGATATTTAAAATAATGTAATAATATTAGTTCTTTAGTAAATAATGTGTTTTCATAACGCAACACCTTATTAACCTGTTTTATCTTTAAAAACCTAACCAATAAAACAAAGATCATCCCGAGACAACAGATGAATTGTTGCGTCTTCCGCTGTAACGCTGTGTTCTTACGGACACCATTTGAAGATCTCTTATTTTTTGTTCTACGCGTACGCTCAAACACAACCATCATATACTCGTTTATTAGCGATAAATGTTTCATCTGTTCAATAATAAGGCACGCGCTGACGGGGATCTTTTTGATATTTTTCTTTACTCTCGACGAATATTTCTTCCAAATACGTCCGTCGTTTTTCGCGTTTCATTAATTTAATCTCTCTAAAAACCCCTATCCTACCTCACAATCCCCCTTCCCCCTCCTACGTTATATGACCCTCGCTCCAATTTCGTCGCACAGTTGCTTTACATAATTGCGATCGGTTGATCAATGCAGCTGGGTTTGGTGATCAGTGTACAGGCGGGTTGTCACTACCGAAAAGAAATAAATATTCAAAAACAAAAAAACTTGCAACAAAATATAGGAAATGCGGAATGGTATGCGGTTTCGTTTCCCTCGCTCTTGAAGTATCCACAGTCAACACCGGATACCAGTCAAATGCACAAAAGGAAATGAAAACCTTTTGAGATGTGTTCTATGGTCAGAAAGTACAGAAGTTTTGTGAGTTAACATACGTCAATGGAGCAAACCCGGAAGTTCTTTCTGTTCACTGTATAATCGATTTCCGAGCGTAAACTGATATACTCGATATTTATTTCTGAAAAATATTTCGAACCGATGAAGAATAAAATAATTATAAAATTTGAGCTATTTTCGAAATATTTTCTAAAACCATGTAAAAGTCTGTGTCGTGACCATTTTAAAAAGTTGTTGAAATAAGAAAAAAAAAATAAAGCTGATGACATAGAAATTAAGAAGGGATATGCCAATTACATTTTTTATAATTATACAATTTAATTATCATATCCAAGTTGTAAAATAATTGATCACATCAATAATTTAACTAGATCATGTACAATGGTTTAACTCCTGGTAGAGTGGTAGACCGAATTATTCGCGCGCCTTAGCGAAATTTGTCTCGCAACGGATTTATGCAAATAACAGACAGTTTTGTTTGTATGTTTACAGTTGTTGCTATACAATCTGTATATAAAAAAAACACTGTTAAATATAAAAATATATTATTTTTTATTAATTAGGTATATTATATATATGTTCTTATTATAAAATGTGATATATATAAATACAAATTCAAAATATAGGTAATTTGTGGTGCCATCTTGTGGCAACTAGTGCATATAACGGAATAAAATACTTTTATTATTCGGTATTCGAATTACAGAGAAGGGATATTTTTCCATGTTTTTTTTCAATGCCGTGTCGTGTCAAAATTTATTTGCCAAAACGTCAACATAACAAGAAATTGAAATAGAAAATAGAATTCTAGTAAAATTCAATAATTGTTTATTGCAAAATCAAGAGGGCCATCGAGCGAAAGCCTTTTATATCACGTTGCCCTTACCGTACAATCGGATAACATGAATCGCAACGATGGTTTGGTGCGTCGCGTTATAAATCGCAGTGATGCATCGGAGGCTAGCAGTTCGGCTGGCAATAGTATTGAGGAGAACGATAGTAACAAAGACGAGGAGCTCGACGAGAATGATTCCAAGGAAACGCGCTTAACACTTATGGAAGAAGTTTTGCTGTTGGGACTCAAGGACAAAGAAGTAAATACAATTAACTGGAATTTTAACAATATAACAATGACCTCATCGCCATTGTTTCGTGTGTGTACGGTGTTAATTGCCTAAACGGCGCGATTCTAATAAGAATGTTTCTTATTTATTTCTATATACAATTTTGCAAATAATATAGATTGTAAAGTGATATCGAGATTTTTATTAATAATAACCTAAATAGACATTGTAAAATTCATTCTTATCGTCATTGCTGTGCCTGTACAATTATACATTTATAATTGAATGCTACATTAAAAAGTTTTTATTATGAGTTGCACAGATAAGCCGATAGCTCACATAAAATATGCCTAAACAGCTGAAATTTGAAATAATCAACATTGTAGTTATATTATAATTATCTAATGTTAATGTAATACTTCCTTTCTACAAAATCAACATCTGAAATTATATACTTCCTACTAAACACTGAAAGGAAGTACTGCAATAAATTGTTGATTCTTGAGTTTGTTCTTATCACCTATATATATACGTGTTGATAACACGTAGTTTTTATCAAATATTAATAATTGTTCTAATACTTATACATTCCGCTTGTGTTTTTTTCTTCGAAATAATAAACGTATTCAAATTTGTTACATTATTTATGTGCTTTGAAATATATTTTTTATTCATATACATAAATATTTTCATTTTTAGGGGTATACGTCATTTTGGAATGACTGTATTTCTAGTGGACTGCGAGGATGCATTTTAATAGAGCTTGGCATTCGCGGGCGAGTCGAATTGGAGCGAGCTGGAATGCGTCGAAAGCCACTAACTTCTAGGTACATTTGAAAATAAAAACTGAATCTTTGTATTTTTTATTTTATAATAATTAATTGTTTGTTTAAATTCAGGAAAGTTATTTTAAAATCTGATACACCTACCGGTGATGTTCTACTCGATGAAGCTCTGAAGCACATCAAAGAAACCGATCCTGCAGAAACTGTACAAAGCTGGATTGAATATCTTAGCGGAGAAACATGGAACCCATTAAAATTGCGTTATCAACTAAAAAACGTTCGCGAAAGACTTGCCAAGAATTTAGTTGAGAAGGGCGTGCTGACCACAGAAAAGCAAAATTTCCTATTGTTTGATATGACCACACATCCATTAAATGACAACGTAATCAAGTGCCGACTAGTAAAGAAGGTAATATCTTCCGTCTGTATCATATTTGAACACTATTTAAATATTCTTTAACTTTAAGATCCAAGATTCGATGCTATCGAAATGGGTAAATAATCCCCAACGCATGGATAAACGGATGCTGGCTCTAATATTCCTAGCACATGCCAGTGATGTGCTTGAAAACGCTTTTGCTCCACTGAACGACGATGATTACGAATTGGCTATGCGTCGGGTCAGAGACTTGTTGGATCTAGAGTTTGAAGCCGAAGCTGCTAAGGCAAGCTCAAACGAAGTTATGTGGGCTGTTTTGATGGCTTTTACGAAATAAATATCGATAGATTTTAAATATTCTTTATTAATTTTAATGAGTATTGTAATTTTTATCTTAGTTTTATAAAATTATGGTCAATCATAAAGTATGCAAGTGACACCTTTTGTTTAAAGTAAAATAAATATTATACAAACAAGAATAATCTTATATTGGTGTTCAATGTTAGTGTGGTCTTAATATGTACAAGCATTAATATATAAATGAACCTGACATGAGATATTTATTTATTCAAATGTCCCACCGTCTATCATACTTGTCATTTCATTTAAGCCTCCATCTATTGATGAAGCCTTTGGTTAACGATCAGAAACGTACGTCGATCTAAAATGAGAATGTAAACAGGAATCTATTAAGATTTAAATTCAAAGTAATATTTCGTAAAATACATGCTTTTGGATAGTAATAATAAAAATTTCTTTTATATTCTATAATTTAACACAGAAATATTAACTTGATGTTTCTAGGTGTACATAAATTATTAAGTTTCTAGTTAATCATGTGGCTATTCAAAAAGTTTGGTTGGGTTTTATAACTAAAATCATTAAAATGAGGAAGCTAAACATCAAGTCTAAATTTAAAATAGTACTTTCAATGATCCTTTATTTTGCGCATTATCGTATTTTAGGAAATGTATAATAATGTATCAATTTTAAAATATATTTAATTTCTTAATCCGATTATTTTTTATGAATATTTATGACCATCAATGTCTGTCTTTTCAATAACCATTTTCCATTTCACACATAATAATTAATATGAAAATTGATGGTTCTGTACTGAATTGTTTATATTTGTTATAGTTATGTATATAGTGTATTTGTACATTAAAAATATTTTTATATTTTAGGAATTTGTGTTACTTTGTGTAACCATTAAGTTACATTTAAAAATACTATTACAAATTATAGAGAAATAATAAATATATAAGGATCTTGTTTGAAAGTAGATCTATGTATAGACATCGAAATTATGGACAATTGAGTGGAAGTATCAACATTTTCCTTTTTCACATACACAATGATAAACCAAACATTTTTTTGCTCTTAAAATCGTTTCTATTTTTTTAGCAATTTATCGATTTAAATTTGCACAGTTTTTCTTTTTATTGCGCCGAAACTACTAAACAGATTGACAAATTATTTTAACAACAATTACCTTTAAATCTGATGTATTATCTAACCACATCAGTAAATTCAAACTAGAGTTATGTTCGATAATTCGATTTTTTTTTAAATTGTATACAAAAATTCATATCTTGAAATCCTATCCATAGAAACTATCTATATTATTTTGTCAGTTTCGTGTTTAGCGCGCCAAAATACATAAGAAAAAAAACTGTACATACATATTTTATAAAAAAAAATAGTTATTGTGTGACAATCGATCGATCCATGATTTTCTATGGCTTTCCTGTTTGTAGATACATGACAACTAACTTTCAATTAGCACACAAAAGGGCGCTGAAAAGAATGCTAGGGGCGCCACCATAGTATAAAACATCAACCCTTAACGAGTGAAATAATAATAATCCTACACATACACATATAGACAATACATCAAGATTATTCATTCATTTGAAGATAGGATTGCGAATTCCGACTACCAATTGATTAATTGATTCTAGATGGTCTTGCTGCAATAACCCTATTCTTACTATTACTACATTATCTATAAAAAGTAAGTTAACACTGCCTTATAATTTGTAACATATATGCCTAAAATACACCAAAATCTGTCGCACAAACTCAATTTAATATGATGTCGGATCCAACACACTCTTTCAAATTACCGTTATGCCCTTATAATGACCATATATGTGATGACCTTTCAGTAGCATATTGTAAATGTAATTTATTATTGACGTTGCAAAAATAAGTTAACAGCATTTGTTTTACTGGTAATAACATAAATATTTTTTAAAAACAAATTGTTATATAGTGGTGTTCTACAACCAAAATCAAGTAAGTAAAATTAATTTAAAAAAACGAATGCGATTTTATGAGGAACGTTCTAGAATCACCTGCATATTGGAATAAAGTTCTGTGGACTGACGAATCGATGATACAAATCCGATACAGTCATGGTAGAATTTTTGTTTGGGGACGTGGGGAAGAGCTGTCTTTCAAGTGCACAAATCCAAAATTAAAAATTTTTGAGCAAGGAATAATGGTCTGGGGGTGCATATCATTATATGGAGTTGGAAAAATTGTAATCCTGAAAGGAAAAGTTAATAATAATCATATTACCAGAAGGTAATCCTTTGATTGGTGACGATTTCATATTTCAACAAGACAATGCACCAATATACAAGGCTGAAGTGGTAATGAATTGTATTAGTCAACACAAAATAAAGGTTTTAGAGTGGCCACCACAAAGTCCAGACTTGTCACCG
>JANSTU010029599.1:0-12218 GCA_027564075.1 Bolitophila hybrida
GATCCTTACCGAAATAAGAAGCACTCAGATGCGACAACCAGTAATCCGCACTAACTGGGACTGGGCACGCTGCCGTTAACTCTGTAAAGAGTTCATCCGCCACCGTGCTACATTGCTTACCTGGTAATAAGCAACGCGCTCAAATTTCGGTTTGCGCACACATAAAAACACGTCTGCACTCGCCGACGGTTGGCGTCCGAATCTTTCATGCCATCTACATAATCAACCTTGGACCATTTTTCGGACGTTTATGTATTAACTCCACTACAAACCATATACCAAATACCAAGAACCATTTACCAGCTATAAAATTGGAGAGTTGCATAAGATTTTTCAATGTTGACAATCAAAAACTATTTTCAAAGCAAAAACAATAAGAGATAACACAATAAAATAAGCAGCTAATATATATAAAATGCATTTCGTCATATTGCTGCTAGTCGCACATTAAATGTTTTGAAGCATTTCCTCATATTAGAGGAGCTATTCAACAATATTACATTTGTATGTGTTAAATGTGTATTTCAAAATGGCAGGTTATATTAGTGAGGTTAAAGACGATAAAAAAAAACAATCAAGAAAAACAAACTTTAATTTATGCGGTACGTGAGTAGCTGTAATGTAATGTCTATGATGTGTTTATGTGTTTTTTTTTGCGAGGGGGAGAAAAATCATACAATTTTAGCATGTGTACGAGTGAAATGCAGTTAATGGTTCGTGGTTTTTGGTATACGGTTTGTGGTTTGTAGTGAAGTTAAGCATTATGCTTCTGAAAATAATAATAACCAATAGGTATATAACACTTTCATCAGCATGTACCAATGTACCTATACTATATACTAAAGAAAATACTATGATAGAAACAAGCATATGTACATAGTTTTATCCAAACAAAACTATTTTTTTAGGGTGGTCGTTGCTCCCAGTTTTTTATTGTTTCATCTCAACTTACTCTGGAAATAGCATATAATATTTACTTCTAATCGAGGAACAAATTGACATTTTGTTTTTTAGCTCCCATATAAAAATCTCATTCCTCATTGTTATTAGTCAATTTGTATATATTTACCCATAGCTTTGCAACATTTATCATTGAATTATATAATATTTATTATTATTAAGTTATCATTTTTAATGCTTGACAATAATAACTATATAAGGTCCATCTTAACGAGACAATTCTGAGTAGATTAAACGTATTAATAAAAAAATATATAATTTATATAAAATAGTTTTTGATTTTATAAAAATCAATATTTCTAGAAATACATACCACCCTAGTGTGGCTTTTAGACCACATAATAAAACGAAGGGGTGAGAGTATATGTATTTTCTAAATGACACCCCATTGTGTTAGATTCAGTAAATATAGGAAAAAAGTGTTGGAAAAGCAATACTGTTTGCTGTAAGTCGATCAGATTAGAAAACACTGTTGGCGAGCAAATGTATAACGGCACGTATAAATAATATAAGGAAAGTTGAATTTAGATTAGTGCTTAGCGCTTGCATGCAACTTCAGTATAAACTAATGGATATTCACAGTGTGAAAGTAACCTATTAGGATTATGGAAAATACGTGTATTTTTAGAAATATATTCGCTCAATATTCGATTGACTGTAATAGTACGCCGACTCGAAATGTAAGCAAAATAGCAACAATTTTCTCTTAACGTTAAGGACAATCTTAATTTAAAATGTATATTAAGAGTGAATTAGAGCAGACACATTTAATGATAATTCCCTGAAGACGTCACAATCACTAATTATATATAAATATATATATATATATATATATGGAGACATCATCACATTTACTAAAATATTTATTTCATTTTATTGAAGAAATATTCACATTTCAATATATTTCCAACATTTTTTAATTTTCTAAATATATAGATATAAAAACTATGCAATTTCTACTATGACCCGTGTTTAACCTATTAAACACTTATATATTTCCCAATAATTAAGACGAATTTCACCAATATTTTTACCATACGGACAACATGGAAGCCATTACTATTTCTATTCAGATAATGCTACCTAATAAGGGAATATCGACTTTGCATACAATACTCATCAGACCTTAATATCTCTATACTGGACATTTTACCTAAATAAAGTAATTTTTAGAGTAGAGCATATATACATAAGTCGTGCGTGTATTGCATGTATTTGGTATTGTGTGCTTGATGGGTTACGGTGTGAAATCAATTACATGTCGCCATAAATATGTGCATTCTAGAAAAATAATAGTTATCATTTTTATTTATTTCACGTGTAGCTGACAAGTTTCATCAATAATGTCTACTTATAGCAAAATATAAATTACTCCAACATCGAGTAATATTGTAAATGCTAGTATAAGGACAACTTATTTTATTAGAAAATGTGCGTAGAAATTATTTTGGTAATCCGTTGGTAGAAATGTGTCAAAATATGACCATTACATTCCTTAAAAGGCATTTCTTTTACAAGGTAAAAATAGGTAATTATATAGTAGTAATGTCTTATTTATTTATCAAAATGGGGTTAGATGGACGAAACAGTTGTTTACAAAAAAATAAGGAATACATTTAAGTTATTGCGACTTATTAAAAGGAACTGTTATAACTATTTACAATAAATGTCTCTATGGTATTTTGTTCAGTTTATATTACGTATTTATTACCAATTTTTCTAAAAAAATGAATATAAGTAGCAATTGTTAATTAATAAGAAGATTTTACGAATTAAGCAACTTTAATATGTAACCATAGCCATTGCCAATTCTAGGAGGTCGTCGGTTCGATTCCGACAGGTATACCGACGAGTTTTTCGAATGTAGCACTTTAAATCAGTATATTCATCTTGCTATTAATAGCCTATTTCGTAATAATGGAACATTAATCCAATCAATTAACATATACACACGCACAATGTATAGCACAATAGGTGTATGATGGCGTTCATGATTCACTATTCCGAATATAAATAGCAAGATAGATCTCGGTGCATAGAGATATCTCAAACATATGCGCATTTGCCCTGCAAAGTTGTTAGAGTCAAATTAAAATCTTAGGTCACCAATTACGACGAGCAATTTGTCCGGAAGTCAGTACTCGGATGTAGTGCTGGGTGTATTTAGTGCAATACATCGAGTAGAATCGGAGAATGCCTTGTGTTGTTTCGACGACGACGACGTAAACGTTCTTGAGAGAGTGTGTTTCGAATTTGGTGATGTGGCGATGTACTATGTTCCGTCTCACTGAAATAGATACACCACATCCAAGTAAATTTCTGGCGATACAATATGTACTGACACGGTGTAGTCGAGAAAAGTTTCGCAAATGACGACCAGATCGATATACGTACGGTTAAGGAGCTCGTTCAGTTGTTCTTGTTTATTTGGGATACTGTAAGCGTTCCACTGAATGACCCTAAAGTATCTATTTGAAGACACTCTTAAGGGTTAAATTAATATGTCTGGTGTTGCATTTAATAATAATTATTTTTTTTTATTTTTTCAGGACGGCAACTTCATTTTTAGGGAAGGACAACATATATATTACCTCATTCATACATGCTGTTTGCATTCCTGTGGAGCATTTTAATCAAATTATGGGAAAACATACTTGAGAGTAAGGGTGAAAAAAGTCGGAACTATCGGCCAGACAGCTTCGCCGTGAATAGTGGAGTGCGACAAGGATGTCTTCTCTAGCCACTGCAATGTATCTCAGTATTAGACGACGTCCTTGTAAAGGAGTTGAGCACCAGTTGTGGCGGCATTCAATGGTGTCTGTACGACCACCTTGAGGACCTTCAATACGCTGACGATGCTTGCATTTTGGCACATCGTCTCGAAGATGCCGACTCAATGTCGAATCTTGCTGTGTCTGCAAGGCTAGTCGGATCAACGCAAAGAAGACGAATGAAATGCGGCTTAAAAAACCGAACGGGTACAGCCCATCCAACTCAACGGTGAATTCATTGAGATTGTTGATTAACCTACCTCGGAAGCATGTTGATGGAGCCACATACATTGTCATCTGTACCTGAATCAGCAACGCACGAAGCTTAGACGGTTCGATTCCAATGTCAAATCGGTCCTATTCTATGGCTGCGAGACGTGAAAAGTGATCTCTGCTCTGACCGGGAAACTGTAAATTTATGTCAACCACTGCTTGAGGCGGATCTTCTGCATCAGCTGAACGGAAGTAGTCTACAATATTGAATTGTGGAGACAAACGAAGCAAGCCCCCGTCTCATTGCAGGTTCGACGGAGCAAGTGTCAGTGGATCGGTGACATCATTAGCCAAAAAATTCACCAGACAAAAAATGCGAAAAGCATAAAAGCTACTTTCTGCTTTGGACAAAACGCATGATTTACAGTATTTACACATTAATTAATATTCATTCATTTTTTAATTAGACCATACAAACTTTTTTGTTTACTAATGACAGGTTCAGTTGGGAATTTCATGTCAGAGCTAAACTAGTTAAATTTATTTTAATCGAATTAAATCAATTTATCTTGCGGTCGTCTAAAGCAAAATGATCAACTAACAAATCATTTTAAAATTACTACAATCAAATTGATTTCATTTAAATATTGAAATAATTCTTATTGTCATATTGATTAGTTATGCGCGCGTGTACTGGCTATGTATTTATTCTTCCATACAACTTAAAGGTATATTTACATTCATCACAAACATATTAACACGCCCGTGCATAATTTATTGCAATAAGCAATACTTGCGTGTTAGTACGATGTAAACATCAACACACTCACAAATAATATATATGTACAATTCGCAGACTTTACTTAAACTCGTTTTTTAATAGTTTTATTTAAATTAATTCTGCTGATAAGACATTTTCCAATGCGTATAATAAGCAATATACATAAATTTTATATAAAAGTATATAGAATTAAAATGTGTGACACATGAATTTTAATGTAAAACTCGCAATGAGTAAATTTGTATGATTGTATTTGCGATGAGTACAACAATTATGTGTATACGCAGCTGTGACACTGGGAGTATTGTCGGGTGGATTAGATTCGTAGAAGATATGACCAATCTGTTTGCTGCTATCAATTACACTAATCACGGATAAAAAACATTTGTTTTTGTTACCTTTGTTCTCTGCGGGCTCGTACGAATAATTATTCACTACACTATTTATCTCAATTGGAGTTCTAAAAATGGGAGTTCTAATAAGTTTTATTATCTTAGTTTTTTTTCGTATATTAGAAAACAACAAGATGTCAATTGCAAATGCAAGAGAGCAACATGAGCATTGAGCAATATTAGTGTAACGTCAGTTTGTGCCCTGTGTTGCCAGACGTAATATATGGTTCGAGTATTTAATAACAAACAATTTTTAACATTTACACATTTTACTCGCCAGTAAATTTGAATGTGCAGTTTTTTCATACTATACGCGCAGGTTAAAATTATACATCAATATCTATATAGTTATATATACATATAAAATACTGTTATGTGAATTATATATACTTGTTACTGCGATTAAAGCATTATTAATTCAACGTCACAATTACAATATCCAGTTTATTAGTGATTTTAATAGTTTCAAACAAGTATCGAGTCGAATTGAATGATTTTTGAGTTTTTGTTGTTAGAATATTATTTTACGGGCGTAAGAAAGAACAATGGATTCGATTTGAAACTTCACTACAGCTATGTGTTGTGTGTATTGAGCACAGGTACGGTTATAGTCAGAAGGTGTCACGGATAAGTTTTTCGTACTTTGATCGTATTTCAACTCGAAATTTGACAGATGTATTCGAAACACTGAAATACGAACTGTCAAATAAAAAAATAAATCGTAAAAGAACGAAGAAGTGAAATCTAGAAACTACTGATTTAAAAACCGTAGACGCGTAGACAAGCAAAAAGAGTTTAGAAAACAACCACATAATATATTTTATTGCAAAACATTAAAATATTTTTGTCAAATTTAACCAGTAATTACTTTTGCCGACATCTAGTAAGTTTTAATTATTGCATTTGCCAATCGATACATTGCATCATACATAACCTCTATGACGTTTTTTTATAGTTATATTACCCGAAAGTGCGTAGAATTGTGAAATTAACTGATGTTGTTGTATTTTCTAGAAAAATCCCTAAAATGTTGTCCCGACTTGCGATGGGCGCACGCCCGATGATCTCAGCCTCTGTGGTGCGATCCAGCTTCCAGCATCAGTTGCCGATCAAGCGTAACCAAATTTTCACACGTCAATTTCAACGGGACAGCCGCGATGGTGTCACCAGAACCCGTACCGAACGTATTGCCGAACGACAATCTCTACGAGAGAAGGTTATGGGGCCACCCGGACCAAATGGTATGTAACCGATTGTTTGGGGTTTAGTACGTAGATTCTAATTTATAAACAAATATTTGTATTATTGTTATTATATAAATTCAAAATATTCAAACAATAATATTTTCTGGAACGTGAGAAGTCATTGATTAATCCTAAATTTAACCTTGCTTGTATGATAATTTCCATAGAATAAATCTTAATCTATGAATTTGTTGATAACTTGATTAAACATAAAATATATTATATTTAACGCATTATTTGTAGCATTCGCTTTGGGAAAAGGAGCTGTTGCTGGTGGAGCTGCTTTGGGTTTGGGAGCTCTCTGTTTCTATGGATTAGGTCTTGGAAAAGGCGTGTCCGTAATGAACAACTCACTGTAAGTGACTTAGTACTCATTTTTTGTATTATTTGTTATATAAAACTCCATTTGTTTTCAGCCTATGGCCCGATTACGTGAAGGAGCGTATCCATAGCACATACGCCTATTTTGGTGGCTCTGTAATCATTACAGCAGCTTCTGCTGCAGCTGTATTCCGTACACCGGCATTGATCAACCTATTTGCCCGCAGCGGATGGCTTCCAATGCTCGCCTCGATCGCACTTATGATGGGCTCCGGAATGGTGGCTAGATCCATTCCGTACGAAAAGGGAGTAGGCATGAAGCAGCTTGCCTGGGCTTCGCATTGTGCTATTGTTGGAGCAGTACTAGCACCTATGTGCTTTATCGGTGGTCCGATTATGATGCGAGCTGCATGGTACACCGCCGGTGTGGTCGGTGGTTTGTCCACGGTTGCAGTATGTGCTCCGAGCGATAAGTTCTTGTACATGGGTGGTCCTTTGGCTATCGGTCTTGGCGTTGTATTTGCATCGTCTATGGCCTCGATGTTCTTGCCTCCCACAACCGCTCTCGGAGCTGGAATCTACTCATTGTCCCTGTACGGTGGTCTTGTCCTATTCAGTGGCTTCCTACTATACGACACCCAACGTATTGTGCGTAGAGCCGAAACACATCCCAATCACTACAGCGTGCAGCCCTTTGATCCGATTAATGCGTAAGTTATTACTTTCTTATTTTAATTATTATTATTAACTAACATTTTCTTTAACTTTCAGCGCAATCTCTATTTACATGGACACCATAAACATTTTCGTACGTATTGTGGCCATTCTATCTGGAGGAAGCCATCGAAAGTAGACAACACCGTTTGTAGACTGACACTTACCATGGATACATTTTTATTTTATAAAAAAAACCTGTTTGTAAATAATTCTTAATTGCTGATTGGAATAAGCCTGGATTTATCAATTAAATTGCGTTCATGCTTCGATATGTTAATTTTGCAGTTGATTGAAAAAATAGTCAGTATAATACATAAAATACATTTTTCTGCACAATTGCTGTTTGTGTATTGAAAATACATGTGAATATATATGTAATTAAAAATAAAAAAATCCCTGTTGTTTTTTTTGTGTTGGTTTAATTTATAATATTACTAAACAAAATTACGACTCTTGTAGACATGACACGTTTTGACATTCTTCAAAACACTTTATATTTCTTATCAAACACGGTCTACATCGTGGTTTTGCAATAATATCTACTTGACCACAGGGTGAGCATGGCAAGGGACATGGCGGCTGTGGACAGCATGGCAACAAGATAGGACGATAATTTGATTGTGGCATTGCAAAAACTTTCAAACTCCACTGGAAAATAATTGAATTATTATATTATACATACAAGATTTTTATCAAAAATATATAAATGTACCTCAAAACTGCAAAGACTTATTAAAAGTATAAAAAATCTGGTATTCATGTTACGGGTTACAGGATGTAGGAATAGAACTAAGTACATCCAGAGAAATCGCTTTGTATTTATATATGGATTTATTCATTCAGTCAACATGTTGATTTTGATTCAGACCTGGTTTAAATTAATATTTTTTTATTTATATTCAATTGTAAATTAAATTAAAAAGCTGATTAAACGATCTTAATAAATAATAATGTTTGTCAATTCATAAGCTTAAAGACTTATTATAAGCACACTTGGACACCATTCAACATATTCGTGTGTATTGTGATCATTCTGTTTGAAGGGGTTGCACGTTTGTAGACTTATAAATTTCTTATTTTTAATCGGAATAAGAATGAATATAAAATTGCATTCATACATAAAATACATTTACATCACAAATGCGAAAGTTGTTCTTTCGGCATCTATATTTATCGGTAGTAAAACAATTTAAAGTCCTTATAACTTATTTATTAAAAACATTATTTATTAAATAAATATTTGTAATATAATTTTTACACAAGACAAAAATGAATAGTTACAGTTATATATTTCGTGTGTGTATGTTGTATGCGCGGTTGCGTTCACTCTGTTATTGTTTTCACACACACATACTCGAGTGACTAACTTCACATTCTTCTGAAATACTCTATTTTCTCACTAGCAATAACTATTATACACTTCATGGCACGTAATAAATAACTGGTATTTATGTTTACAAGTTAAAGGGGTATTTATTCAATCAACAAGTTTATATTAACGAATTGTTTTTTTGAGTATCAGACCAAGTTTAAATAAATAATAATAAACATATATATTTTCAACTGCAGATACCTGTATGTGTGACCTACGACCTACACGTCATAAACTAAACAAGATTCGATAAATAATGCAAATAAAATGATGAAGCAGCTTAAGAAGGCTCTTGATTGAATATTTTTATGGAAAATAATGTCTTAAATGACCAAATTGCTCATAAATATCTGTATGTTGCCCACTATTGCATTTTAGGCAAAATACAAACATTATCGTGAATGGTCGATCGGTGATACGAACGAGAGGCTGATTTTTTCGGTATTTGTTTCGGTATATAAATTAAATAAAATAAAATTACGTTAGATTATATGCAAATATGAATCAACATATTGATATTCATACAAAAAGTAAGGCAAGTCTGCGGCCATAATAAAAAAGGATCTCAATTTAGTGGGTACTGGTTAGTTTAGTAAATTATGGAGTTTTAATAATTAAAAAATGCTATCTATTAATTTGGAGTGCGTTTTGATTCAATAACGAAAACAAAAAAAAATCAAAAGTGAGAATGGGAAGAGAGATCTAAAATAAAGAAAATCGGTTTCTAAACAATTCAATTTGCGTTCTGACACTTCATCTACTTTATAATTAAAAACGTAAATCCAATTTATACAAAATTGAATGGCAACAAATAAATGGAGACAATGGTGCACAATAAAACATTTGCATCTAAAACAAGTCAAATAATGAGAACCAATAAAAACAAATCACACATCATATTTATAATATGTTTTTTTCTTTAATTTATCCTATAAATTCAATTCTTTTTTTATTACAACACAAAGTGAACTAAACAGTTTAATGAGTACAATTTTTTAACAAAAGCGGCTTACCGGCCATTCGGTGAAACGGCATTCGGCGAAATGGATCATTCGACGAAACGGCATTTGGCTAAATGCCATATACCCCAAGAAACGCGTGTCGCTAATAAGATTTGACTATATTAATATTTCATTTGTTTCATGTTTTTTTTTGCACCCAATTATTTATTTTGGCATTCAAATGTTTTTATCGGTACTCGTTTTTTTGGGTCTATTTTACCATACAAAAATATAATTGGGGACACACAAATTACAAAAAATGCAGTTTATAAAAAGTGTGTATCCATGTATACGTTTTGTATGTCAAGTCAATTGATGAACTAACAATTCTCAAAGGGCATAGTTAATTTGGAGCATTGATGAGTTAGTTAATCTGCCCTCCGCTTTTTTGAAAATATGTTATAAGCCATTTTTGATTGATAGCCTCATAAAAAACGTAATGAGTTAATCGCTATCTCTTCAGGCACAATTTTTTTTTTTTTTTTATTATATTGTATTGTATTTTATATTTTATCGTTATTTTCCCAAATTCTGGAACCAGGTAAACATCATTTCCGTCGATTGTTTTACGTACAGCCATATTTTTTTAGAAAATTTTATCAGGGTATCAATAATACCATGGCATGGTAGTTCTTGTACTGGTGGTTTATCTTTGCAATTGTTCACAGGTCCTAAAAGAAAAGTTATTTTATTTTAGAAAATGTCATAAAATTATAATAACTAATAAATTATTACCGGTACAATTCAGAGGTGGACATTGTTTTAATATCCAGCATGGTTTCCATAGACCTGTGCAGTTCTGACAAGGATACACTAATACAGCAGGTTCAGGCCAGCATTTTGGACATGGCTTTGGACATGCTTCGATTGGACAACATGGCAATGGTTTATTAGGTGTTTGTGTCGTATACACTAGCTTTGGATTTCCTAATAATATGAGTATATGTTAGGGTGTATTTTATGATAAATGAGATAAAAATTTATTTACGAAATACCAAAATTGCTAAGAGCAGTAACAAATAACACTTATCCATTGCTAAATTCAATTTTGTGAATATTTTCGTCGTAATTATATTTTGTATTAATTATTATACTTACTTTCATTTTATTTGCGCAAGTAAATAAGATATGTTTTATTGAATGGGATTAAATAAAGAAAACACCAGACATTAATCTATTTAATTTATACTGTGTGATGATGATCGATGAGTGTTTCGCTGTTTTTATGATCATAGTGCAAATACAGATATGAATTCAAAACATTTTAATATATAAATAAATAAGTGTTATCTATAAAATATTCTTAAAAGACATTTAAATTATTTAAACTTTTGCAATATTTCAAAGACATAATTTAATTATAATGTTTATGACTCAATCAAACACGATTTGATGGATGGACAATCTGGTGGTGGTGGTAGATAACACCTAGGATAACAGCCCTGACGGCATACGAAGTCCAATTCGAATTTAGGTCCACATGTTGGACAAGTCGGTGGACATGCTGGCGGAGGACAGCATATCAATATTGGATTTGATGGTTGTTGCAGAGAAGGTAGGTAGATTGAGTTTGTAATCTAAAATTTAGAAATATAGAAAAATTATTATAAGGTCAATTCTGCAATTTTGTTTGCGCCATACTCCAACAGAAAATACTATGAAGCACAAAAGTAGAATATTCATGGTTTTTATGACAGACTTATCTTGCTTA
Organism: Bolitophila hybrida; assembly: GCA_027564075.1. Classification (NCBI taxonomy): domain Eukaryota; kingdom Metazoa; phylum Arthropoda; class Insecta; order Diptera; family Mycetophilidae; genus Bolitophila; species Bolitophila hybrida. The sequence continues at coordinate 11,484 of JANSTU010029599.1, forward strand.
AGTTTAAGTGTGGCACTAAAAAGTATTACTCGAATCAATTTATACATGATATTAATATCTATTCAAAAATCGGAACAGACTATTTATTCATTGCAGTCAAGGACAAAATATATTTGCATGACATTAAAACATCTTCAAACATATCAGTCTCATCAGAAAATAATTCATATATTTATATATAAAATAATATATTCAATATATTTTAGAAAAAATCCTGAAGTGAAAAAGTGTTTACCTATATATATTACATGGTATATTCCATTTCGCCGAATTAACCGTTTCGCCAAATGACGCTTCACCGAATAGCCGTTTAGCCGCTTTTGTAAGGTACACAACTTTTACACAATAAACTGTTTAGTTCACAAGTACTTTGTGTTGAAATAAAAAAAAATCGCGCTTGATCGCGATTCAATTTATAGGATTAATTAAAGAAACAAGCATTCGGCGAAACCGCATTCGGCGAAACAGCCTTCGGCGAAACGGCGTACATTTATAATATATTACCTGAATCAAATGCAAATTCAAATTAAAATTATGATAAAAATGTTGTGTATTTTTCCAATGATAGTTATATGTTTTATGTTTATTTTGCAGACATTTTTATAGGGTTGTTTATATTACTTTTGTTATTATTTATATTCAATGAAACAATATTAGAAATCGAAAAAAAAAAATACGTTCAATGAAATATATGTAGTTTTAAAGGTTCCTCTTTCATCCATACAAATGAGAAAT
>JANSTU010029610.1:0-12217 GCA_027564075.1 Bolitophila hybrida
CCGAATAATGACGCTTTCGAATGAAGTTGGTTTTGCTTGGATGCGTTGAGATGTGGATGCAGGAGCGACATCTATGTACCAACCTTTAAAACTTAGTTGTAGACCTAATACCACAGGACTTTATTCACACCCTATTATGTTGAATTATTTACAAACTTACATTTTTAATAATACTTTTATATACAAAAATCGTATTTTTATATCTAAAATGTTATACTTAAAAGTAATAATTCTGTGAACTCATTATTTCTTATCAGACTGTATAAAAATTCATAAAGTATGCCTGCAAAAGGTCTTTATAGCATTTTATATCGCAAATGTTAGAAACTTATCGACTATTAAGTACTACTATTAGGTACTTTGCCAACTGTACATGTACTACTGTACTGGTGTACCCCTATCGAACTCTGGCTACTTTTAAAGTATTACCGAACAATTAAAGTAACCTTAAAAGAACTTCAGCTACTCTTAATCAACTTGAAAGTTCTTTAAGAATGAATTTTAGATACCTTACGCTGCTAGGGAAACGAATATGACATACAAAAAAAACCAAAAAATTCTACAGAATATGGATATTTAAATAAAAACTTTGCACTGTATAAAGTTTCTCGTAATCGCGCCATTGTCATTATTTGTAAAATGGAAATACTCTATGATATTTTAACTCCTTATCAACAAAGGCTATCGAATATAAATATATCAATTTAATATTTTCTGACAATATGCTATATTTACACTCAAATCTATATATTTTTTTTATTTCTTAAAATTGATATTTTTAGGCATTTTAGACATTCTAGGAATTTTAGAAAACGGATTTTATATATATATTTATATATAATTTTACTCAAAAATGACAGTATTGACAAATATAATAAAAATTCCATTATTTATAGGTACAGTTATTTCAAGATCTAAAAATTACATTACATTAAAATACGAGATGCTAAAATTATCGAACGTTCATTAATTTACGCGTTGCAACATATTTTGTTGTTTTGTGTTTTATAAAACCAATTGGACATTTGTTGTTTTTTTTTAAATAGTTTTTATGTCACCAAAACATTATTTCATGTTTACATTTTTAGTTTAATTTATCATACTGGCAACACGAATTAAATGGAAGTACTAGATTTTTTTAGTTTTTGCGTTGTGTGAAACTTCACACTTATTTAAAAGAAACACAATATACACATATATATATAATAATATTATAATGTACATATAGATTAATTTATAAATATATATATATATACAAATAAATATAACCTAAGCATAAATGTCAGAATGATAACATGCATGTGTTATCTTAAAATGTAATTATAATCGCCCGATTGTTAGTAAGATTATCGAAATGTACCTGATAAAAACACATTTCACAGTAAAAATAGAAAATTATGCCTTTTTGGTATAGTCATATAGTTATGATACTATATTTATCTTATTATTGTTAACAAAACTGAGATGTTTTTTAAGCGAAGCATTGGATTGGGGTAAGTTTTGCGATCATTTTGCGTAATTTATGTGGGTTATTACACTTGTTCTTTCTATAATTGCGGCACAGTTCAATTCCCAAAGCATTCTTCTTTCTATCATGTCTGCTCATTTTTTTCAATGAGTTCCTCGTCTATCACTTAGTACGGATTTTTTGGAACAGATTAGACTGTACATCGACGAATTGTACCAGAATGCTTCTAGTGGCTGATCCTCAAATTCTGGGAGAGACATTCGATCTGAGTTTTTACAACTTCATTGCGATTAATGATGCCGATCATTACCTGTCGCAATCATTTTCAAATGCGATGAATTTTGCTCAACCCGATGTGATCTGCTTTCTTGGAGATTTACTGGACGAAGGTAGTCAGGCCTCAATAGATGAATTTCAGCGGTACGTGCAGAGATTTCAGCGTATTTTCCATGTATCAAATACTGATATTGAGGTAATATTCAATACTTGACTGAGGTTTTTTGCTTTTATTTCCTATTTCAACAGATAATACATGTACCTGGTGACAATGACATCGGTGGCGAACGTGATGATGTCGTGTCAACTAGAAAAGTGAATCGTTTCAATGCATTCTTCCCCGAGCACTCGTACCTAGACGTGCCGAATCGTACAACTCGTATATTTAACGTAAATCTTATCACCAATGTGTTCCCAAAGATAACTAGCAAAGAAACTCCATCGAATTTTAATCGAATCGCTATAAGCCACTATTCATTGCTATCGTATCCAGGAATCTATGCGGATAAGGCACTGTGTTCAATATAAATTATCGATGAAACAGTTTTATAATATAAATATATCTTCCATACAGGTAACGTCTGCAATACGGCCACACGTTGTGTTCTCTGCCCATCTGCACATATCACGTATCATTACGTACCCACCGATGCATATCGAAAGTTTTACAGATAATACAGTGCTGCACTTTGATCTGACGAGAACACAAGGACCACCAAGTAATAATGGACATTATTTGGAGATAATGGTACCTACCAGCAGCTATCGCATGGGTGTTACTCGTATGGGAATGGGATTGGCTGTATTAGGTGAGTTAATTAAAAAAACACATTTTACGTTAGATTATATTCAACAATTCTATAGGAATTTTAGTTAATATTTATACTTTACTATTTTAACGTAAAATTGAAGACTTTTTGTACTTTTTTTTTTTTACTTTTTAGAACTTAAAATAATTCTAAAACTTTAAATCACTTAAAGATTACATATATAAAAGTATACTATAGAACTAGTCTTCAAAGAAAAGAATCTGCAAAATCTTTTTCTGCACAACTCTTCGGCGTTCATTGGACATTTTGACTAGTTCTGCTGTGACCAGCTCTCCCAGAAGCTGTTCCGAATTTCTAGACGAAGATATAAGACGATTCTGATGTTGTTGTTGTTGTGAAAGCTCTCTTTGATTTCGTTGCGCATTTTGATATAATGGAAAAAGAAATTCATTGGAAAAAGGTGGCGAACGAATATGATCATTCTCTCCTCCTGTACTACTGTGCTCTTCATTTTCGTCTGAAATCGACATTATGTTGTTTGTTGACTGTTCGTGTTCCTGGGAGTCGGTTTTGTGGCGCTTATGGGATATAGTACCATCTAGCAGGTCATTGTGTGTACTGCCGTTACTAGCCAACGGCGAGGGTAGCGAAATTAGTGAAGACGACGATGATTGGGCACTGTGGTTTGCTTCCGATTTTATCAAATCCGCCGTTGGCGTTATTGGTGTATGCTGTCTATGATCTTCCATATTTGCATAGTGAGTTGAATCAAAGATTCGAGAAGAATTCATACGGTAATATTGCTGGTAGGTCTCATCATTATTAATAGGATAGTTATAATTACTTGGCGAAGCAATTAAACCGCTATTGTTACGAAAACATTTGCGAGGCTGTATAAATTGGTCCAGGAATTTCATTTTCTCCAAGTAGGGTCGTGAAAGGTGCTCATAGCTAGGTGAATCTCCAACCTTCTTCTGTTGCACGTATCGCTCGCGCAGGTACTTCCATCGTTTTTTGCAGGAATCAGCTGGAAATAGAGAAATATTCATAAAAAAAATGCATAAATCTCAACAAAAACGCATATACATACAATCCATGTCCAAGTTCATTGCGATCTGAACCCAAGCCATTTCCTTGGTCGCTACCTTATCTCCATTAATCAAGTTACTTTTCTGCCTATTGAAAATGATAGCATGTTTTTGTACCTCGCTAATTAACCGTTCGTCCATCATTTTTGACCACACACACACACACACATACACTATCCAATGCCAACAACAAATCTAATTAGCAATCGACGCGACGTCATACAAAGCCCGTCTTAATTTTAATTAGATTTTCCACATCACCGCAATTAATTGATATTAGTTTTTTAAGCTGTGTATCATTCTGTATACATATAGTTATCGTTGTTGTTTTTGACGGTTTTATACAGCACTTGGTTCGAACGGAACAATGAATTTCGTTTAACGGTTTTTAAAATGATTTCCTTTTAAATTTATCAAAACTTTTAGACAATATGTTTACAAACACAAAACCCGCATAATAAACAGATTTATTTGACAATTGACACATTTATAACATTTTCGATTTGCGTATAATACTGCGCGACTACACCAACTTGACGTTTCTATTGAAAATGACCTAAATGGCCGTTCATCGCAAAATCAAACGTACTAGAGCAGTTAGTGGCGGCAGCTTAAAATGATAAAATGGTCGCTCAATCGGCTCAATATTGAATAATATTTAAATAAATATTTTTGTTTGTAATTTTAAGGCTTTTTAGTTATGTTTCGACCCGAGGAGGAACCGAAGAATATTTGACTCGAGTGCAACATAAGAATCTTAAAAACTATAAAACACGTAAGCTCAAAACTGCTTAACATATGAAACATGTATACATGGAAATACTACTTACCTCGGAATTATCCTTAACAGTGTATTTTATATGATTAACTGTACACTGTAAAAATTATTTTTACTTCTATTTTTTGCAAAATAATTTCGAGGTTACATGTTTCCTGTGTTATCGCTTTCCGTGTTTATATGTTATATGAGTTTACGTTACGTGTATCATACGTTAAATATTCCTAGTTTAAGATGCTGCACCGAAATTTTGAAAAGTTTTATTTATTGAAATTTCTTTCAACATTTATATCTCTGGTGACATTTTTTTATCTTTGGTATTATATATTATTTATTTATTTATTATTTATTATTTACTTTTTCTAGCATTTTTAAAGTAAAACGAAGTATTTTTTCAAAAGATTTTAGAGGTAGACAGTTTTTTTACTAAATTCAATTGTGCGGATCTCCATTAAAATAAGATGTTTTTTGTTGCTTAGACAGCGCTCGGGTGTTGTACTACTGGTTGCTCACCTAGGAAGTATCTTAAAAAAGAGTATAGAATAATTTGTATAGTAAAGTTTTTTTTTTCAAAGTCGTTTTACTTAAAATACTTTTTTAGATTTTTACTATTTCTATAGTAATTAAACACACATTTTAGTTTAAAATACTTTTTTATCGTTTACGTTTAGTCAAGCAATAGAGAAAGACTAGACCTTTCCAACGATTATAAATTTGTGATGATGTTACAACGAGAAGCAAAGTTATGGTTCGAGTCTTTGGATAGTTTGATCGTACTGTGTATATTAATAAGTTCTTATGTGCTTGCGACTTGGCTTGTGCATGCATAATCGTCGTCGTCGACGAAGTGTTGACACTAATATTCATACTCTCACTAGTCACACTCTTTTGATCTGCATGTGCGATGTGCCGATTTGCTATATGTGGAGTGAGTGATTAATGTTCGGTGTGGCACCTTTTGCATTATGAATTGTATTTTAAAATTACTTGAAATACTTTTTGAAATGTAGTTTGATACACTCACGCTTATTAAATGTTTGCTAAGAATTATTTTGTTTGATTGATTTCGACTAATGCAACTCTAACTGGCGATATATTTCAATCGTTTTCGAAAAAAACGGGACACGAAAGAAAGTTCGAGTGAGTGAGTAGCCAAATGTGTTCGTTTTATAAGATGTCTTTTTTTTGCGGACAAATTCAATAGCGGACGATTTGATAGATAAAACAAAGACAATTGGTTAACTTATTGTTTATAGCTAAAATCTTACTGCTACAGTCAAAACCTTGGCAAAATCTCAACAAGAAGCTTGGGTGTGTCAACTAAAACTTTACTGCTTTAGCTCAAACTTTGATGTAGCAGGAAATGTACATTAACTAAAACTTAGCTAAAACAGCTAATACTTTGCTGCAGCAGGAAACATTGAGTTGAATCCAAACTTTTCTGTGACAGCCTATATATATTTTTTATAGTTGGTATTGGCCAGATGGATGTTATAGTTATTGTTACTTCCATAAAATAATAAAACAAATAACTATAAATTACCAATTTCAGAAAAAAACCAACTTTACTACACCGTTCTCTGGCAGCCAAATCGATTCATTCTTCTCTACACCTACCTCGTTTGGGCATCATTTTGCCTGCTCGTATTACTGGTCCGGTATGCATTCAATAGGGGAGAAAACTGGCGACGACACCGTAAACAGGCATATCTACTGCTTAAGCCCTCAGCATAATATATTGATTGTATAGAATTATTGGACACACTACCTGAAACGTGTATGAATGATGTCTCCCCAATATTTTATGTTTTGTTTTTAGATAAGAGAATTTATAGAACCGTTTTGTTGTTTTGATATGCAATATTATTAAGAACGTTTTGTTCAGCATTATAAGCATAAGACAATGTAATCAGTTTTTGAATAACTTCGTCCAACATTGGTTATAAGAAACACATAAGCTTCAATTTTTTATTATATAAATACGTATTTATACATAAGTAAAATTAGTTTTTTTAACCCATTTAATAAATCAAATATGTGCCAAATAACTTATATATGAAATATCTTCCCGTCCTTTTTATGTTACCTTACCATTTTTAGAATGTTTACTTAATATATTTATTACATTTTCATACCAGTCAATAAAGGAGTTTTTTAAAAAATATAATTTATTTTAATCGTTTTGTATACACATCAGACTTCTTTTACAGCATACAAGATTTTTGACTTGAGCACAAAATGTTTTGGATAACATTTAATTTCTTAAAAAAATATATTAAATATATTATATATCATTATTTTAAATAGCTTATTTTACATAATTAATTTAAAAGCACGATGTATGAGTATCGTTTGATATTCACTTAAATTCATTGGTAAATAGGTATTTTAACATTACATGACCGTGGTGCTGTGGCCATTATTCAAAGATCGATTGCTCCGCTTGAATCCACACATGGGAACATATCGACGCAAACTAAGGCTACTCCTCGAAATCTCTTCATCACGTTGCAGCAAAGGCTCTACCGGATTATATGCAAATGACGTACTATTATTAAATGCACTGGGTCGGTCATTCGGTTCTGGTGGAGTAATGAAATCAGTTAGCGTAATACCATTGGTCAACGTTGAGTTGTTCTCTTGCAAATCGTCTCTCGGTGCTGGATTTTTGTTCCGTTGTCGTAAACCGGGCAGCAGTTCCATTTCATCACTGGCTGATTCGACCATCTGTACCGATGAAAGTGGAACATCCAAACATGGTGTTATCAGCCGAGGATAATTACTAATAAATTCAATGATCTCCACAGCAGTTGGTCGTTTCTTACGATCTGCATTAAAGCATGCCTTCATCAAACCCTCTAGCTGTGGCTTGACACCGGCTGGTATTGTTAGATTATTTCCTTGTTTTATATGTTCTAGCACCTGATTATTGGACATTCCCTGAAACGGATACGCACCAAAGGTAATGATCTCGTACAAAACTACTCCAAACGACCAGACGTCAGAGGCAGATGTAAAAATGCACAGAACCAAAGACTCCGGTGCCATCCAACGTACTGGCATTAGACCTTTTCGATTGAATTTATAGCAGTCATTTTCAAACATGGGTCTTGCCAATCCAAAATCGGCCAGCTTAACCACACGCTGAGCGCTTACCAGACAATTGCGACATGCCACATCTCGGTGCACGTACTTATTCTCTGCTAGATATGACAATGCTCGTGCTATATCCATCACCATATTTGTTAGTTTCTTTGGCGATATATCTGAATCTTCATGTGGATGCTTTTCGCCGACCAAATGTCTTCTGGCCAATAGAAAGTCTTTCAGATCTCCATACAACATAAACTCCATGATGGTAAAGATTGGTTCCGACTGTAGACATACGCCGAGTAATTGTACAATGTTCTTATGATCGAATCTCTTCATAGCTTCTGCCTCGGCAAGAAAGTCCAAACGATCCTCTGTGTTTGATCCAACTTTTAGTGTTTTCACTGCAATTGCTGTCCAACCGCTATCATTGAATTGAGCCTCACCACCGTACACCGTACCAAATGCTCCTTCACCCAGTCGTCGATTAATAACAACCCTATCCTTTGGCACCTCCCACTTATCCAGCGTGTTGCTCGTTATCGACGAAGGTGATGTTATATCAATACCAAATTTTTTCATAACTTTCGCCGACTCAAGCAATTTTAGCTTGTATTTGCGTTTCCAGAACATAAACGAAAAAGCGGATAGAGCAATAAAAAAAATCATACAAACTAATGTGGTCAAAACGTATGCAGCACTACTGCACTCAATATTCAGAAGATCAGAAAATCCTTCTACACTACACTTGACAGTTCCATCACTTGGAATTCCTTTAACGTACCACGTAATATACGATTCATTTAGTTCAAGTGTACCTCCTTCAACCTTTTGTTCGCGTATATTTATCGACTCATTAATATTATGTTTAAACGTTCCTACGATTTTTGTCGTATAGTTATTCCATTGTAGTATATTGATTACAGAATATCTGGAAGCTCCCTTGTCGAAACGTACACGACCAGAAACACCATGAAAATCGGTTAATTCAATTTTCTTGATTAGTTTTTCCAATGTCTCAACTTTATCCAATGTTCGATAGCTCGATGGATCATCTTTAAGTAGCTCATCAAGAGCATAGGCATACACCCAGACGGCATCGTATGCAAATCCTGCGTAATCGGATAGCATTGTATTATTTATACTGGCACAATTATTCTTGTAGTTTGTTCGCCATTGGTTTACAGTTATTTGTTCCTGCATTACCGTTGTGTCTTCGGCATAGGGGGCATGCGATAGTGAAAAGTGTCCGTTTATAACTTGTAACATATTATCCTTGGAACAGTTTGTTGCATTTGTAAATGTCTTTGATAGCCAAACGGGCAGAAACCATACATAACCGTTTTTGGCGGTCATCTGAAAATTAAAAAAAATGAGCATTGTCAAAATAAGGTAATGATGATGATGAAGAACAATGTACATATATACTGAACAAGTTCGCTGTGTCTGCACATTAACCAAATAACGAAATGTAATGCCTATACTAAAAGACTATTAGTCACAACACAAGTATCAAGTTTTATCTATGTTATTATAATGAATATAAATGCTGTTTTTCTTCTTCTAGAACATTTGTTTAGTATATTTATGTAACTGGACTCTATCTTCTTAACTACGAACTAATGCGACAATTACAAGAATATATTTAAAAGTATGTACATCTATATATAAACTATATAATATATAATTAGAAACGTGTCTTGCGCTAGACTCACCTGTAGTTTATATGCTTCACATATCATAATGTCAGCCACCTCATCGTAGATATCGGCAATGATGATGCGTGAATTTCTTCCCTTCAAATCTTCGAGATTCTGTTCAAGAATAAGTTTATTATATTATACATTATCTGAAAATGTATAATTCAAATAAACTTACGCTTTTCATTTCGCTAGAAAACACATTTTTCGGAAATTTCTTGTTTGATATGAATTCAATGTGTTTCTCCTTTAGTACTTTTTCCATATGCGAAATGTATTCGGTATATTTCTGACCATCTTCGGTCAGTGCTGCAACCCGTTTCCACTTCAGACGATTCAGTAGATGTAGATATACCTGCTCATATCTGTAATAGACAAAGATAGATATATGAGCCAACTCAATTATTTACCTATTGTTATTGTTACTCACTGTCTATTTTCACCGATTGTTCGAAAGAAATATGGATATTTTTGGCGGTCCGTGAACACTGCTCCTTCGGCAGAATAGGATATAACTGCCATATTGAAGTGCTTCGAAATGCCTGCCAGATTAAAAAGAATACGTTAAAAGGCTGCCGACAATTCCAAAATTTACTAAATAACCTTTCGAAATTGATCGAAAAACCAAATATAAACAAATGATTTATAAAACTACATTATTTTATTGTGGAGTATTTTTTTTAATTAACGGCCTTTTTAATTTAGTAGAAAACGATTTAGAATTGCCAACTAACCAAGTTACTGATTTTTTTTTTAAATTACTCAACAGCTTAACTATCGCATATCCCGAAATCTTAAATCCTTATAAACTGTCCTCAAATGAAGGTTTATCGTTCTAAGGTTATAATTTTGAAATATATACCTTTCATCATTTCAAGATATTATATAAATTGATTTATTTCAAAGAAATAATAAATTTACCGGTGGCAAAAATACTTTTTTGTGTTATACATAAAAATCCGGAAGCAACAAATGGTGATTACATTGGGAAAACGATAGAAAACTGGAAGAGGTTCGACATTTCCAAACCCAAAGAAAAACATGATACGAATACGACTTCCGTGCTATGACTGAAAAATTGGTACCACTTCCAGACGGTTTTGCCAACGAAATGTCGCTGCGCTTTCATCCGAGTGATATCCCAATTCATTTAATCGAGGTAAACCAAAACTCTCAAAGTTTCATGTGGAGGTAACTAAGGGACTAATTATCAAAATGAAAGATGAATGTTGTCGAAAAAGTAATGAATGACCGTGAAAAATACAAACTTTCTAACATTATATTGGCCATAACGAAAAGTTTATCAACAAAATGCTTCGTTTTTTACTTCAAAATTTAAGGTTAAATTTACATATACAAAATTTCGATTATTTATTATGATTATTATTTATTTTTAGTAGTTTTACTTTTACTTGAAAAAAGCGTCTGCTTGCTGAACACTTCCAAAAAGTCCACAAGCAGTACGACCGGATAGGAGATCCCGTCTTCACGGAACACGTCAACAGCACAATCAGGGACGAATTTCATTCCAGAACATCATCTAGTCAGCCACGACAGCCTGTGCAGCAACAAGGTCTAGACAACACTACGACGGTAGTGATGAAGAAACTATCCAATAAATGCATCACACAGGCTGTTTAACCACTGATACAATATAGGTTATTTCCCGGTCGCCTTGAAAAAAAATGAAATTACCATCATCTGCGCTCTCGACATCGAGAAAGCTTTCGATAACGTGGACTTCCGTCCGCTATTATTTACAAAATGCTAACAGATTTTTCTTTTCCAGGCAGCTCTGCATGCTGATGTATGAATTCCAGACATAAAGAAGTTTTTGCGTAAAAGTTGGAAAAAGCACATCCCGCGATCTACCCATCACCCAATCCAATCAAGAGACGTGTTAACAGATAACTTGGACAAGAAAGACTGAACACCTACCTCGTCACGATGAACAGTTTTTACACCACCTGGCGTATCAAGCTGGGAGCATATCAAAATCTCGAAATTCAAAATCACGCAGAAAAAAAATAATCCCGCATTACAAAATCCCAAAATACAAAATCCCACATTACAAAATCTCGAATTTCATAATCCCGCAATATAAAATACCGAATTACAAAATCTCGAATTTCAAAATAACGCAAAAAAATACCGCAAATTAGAAAAAAAAATATTTCTCACCAAAAAAAGTAAAAAAAAATATGACAGAAAATGGAAAAATGCATAGTACTATAATTCAAAATAAACAGTAAATGTTTTTATGTAAAATGTTTCAGGTAAACTGTTTTATGTGAATAATCCGTGAATCAGATTTTACCACTTTCCAGTATCTCGCTCGACAAGAACTTTTACAACTGCAGGTGTAAACCAACAGATAAACCCAGCCATAGCGGAAGCAGTCTTGTTTAAGCCACTACAAAAACACTGTTCGAAACACTACAAAAAGACACACAAGAACATGGGAGGCAAATTATCCGCCTTCAAAAATCCATTAAATATCTTGGTATTAATTTTAAAAATACATTTTCCTTCGTCCATCATGTATCGAAAACAATCGCCAAGACAAAACGAACATTAGGTGCCCTCAGAAGTGTACCAGGACCACCAGACTAAGCTTCTATTCTACAAACAAATTCTTAGACCCATCATCAGCTACGGATTTCTTGCATGAATCACATATCACGTCAGCGCAAATGGAAAGACTGAGGACTCTGGAACGAAAACTCCTGATAGCAAGCGTTAACAACAGCCGACCGCATAACTTCGTATAACTTCGTTTCCACATTACCAAGGAGCATCTTTATTTGCATCTCAAATATTTGTTAATTTAATTTTATAAATTACCAAAGAACAAATGAACTTTGTGTAAAATAAAAATTAAAACAAATTTCACTTTAAAAGTTATTCAAGTTTCCAATTACATCAGCAATTGGCGCACCCTGTAGAAAAATTCGGTCTTCTCAGAATGCATTACAGAGCCGATCACGATTATCACCTGACCAGGTTGCATTTGGCCTCGATTTTAGTGTATGTGATCCTATACACAA
>JANSTU010029621.1:0-12215 GCA_027564075.1 Bolitophila hybrida
GATGGGAGGTTTTATCGCATCCACAATATAGCCCGGACATAGCGCCAAGTGATTACCACCTGTTCCTGTCCATGACGAACGCTCTTGGTGCTCCTCCTTCCAACGTTGCCAGAAAGTTTGCATTAATTTTTGGCATCGACTCCAAATTATTAACGACGATGTCGTCTGCAAGCGGTCGTTGGAGCAATGGTCTTTCTACAATAAAATGTACAGTTGTTAAAGGTTGGAGATCCAACGGATCATCCGACAAAGACACTATCGGCCTTGAGTCATGGCAAGCCTCTATTCTGGTTCGCTCAATAATTCGCGACAATGTCCTCCAATGGCTATTGAATCTGGAGAAAGTTTCAAGAAATGCGTCTACTGACAACCCGTGCGTAATGTCCATACGGACGGAAGCAGATTGTCCTTTAAATTGGTGCTACGTGGTGGCCTTCCAGGAGTACAATGCTTTAGGTACGGGCCTGCGAAGTCGATTCCACTTATTACAAAACGGAAAGCCGCATTCAATCTTATTGACGGTAGATTTGCCTAGAGCTGCATTGCCGACTTTTTTCGATACCTAATGCATGACGGACAAGAGCTTATGACCTTTCTAACTAGTACTCTTAGACGAGGGATCCAGTAAACCTGGCGCACCACTACCATGGTAAGTTAAATGCTTTAGCCAATGTGGCCCATGCCCCCAGTTTCCCGTTGAACTGAAAGCTTTGACTGTGGCGCCGCGTGATAACAAATACGCTGGGTTGTGTTCGCCTGGTATGTTACGTGATTACATTGAGCAAAAACTGGAAATTTTCTTAATCGATGAAATGCGGTTAGCGACGAAAGGTTTCAGTGACCTGGTGCCCTTTGTTAGCCAATGCACTGCCACGCGACTGCCTGAGAAAATAAGGTGCGAACGGAAGCCGTCCTTTCCATGATAATTCCTTAAATAGGCACAAGCATATTAAGAGGCATCGCAGAAAATATGCCATTGTGCTGCTGTCTCTGACCAAAAAGCATTCCATCTAGGAACCTTAATACTAGCTATATCGATTATGCTATTGTGAAACTGTCGCCAATGTGTCATGATATCTACAGGAGCCGACTGGTCCCATCCAATTTTCAAACGTCATATGTCTTATATTATAATCTTACCGTGTACAATATCAGGTGCAAACAAACCACTAGGGTCGAATACCTTGAAGATCCGGCTTATCATCTGCCGTTACGTCATTTGTATCGGAGAATCTCGTAATAATAAGATAATTAATAAGATTAATTAATATTGAGCTTGAAGACATCAGCATGTGGCTGCCAGCCCATTCCGAAGACCTTCAAGTTTGACCAATTATTCATAATTATCACCACCGATAAGTAAATCAACTACATAAAAACACGACAGTGCTAGTCGACTTGCTAACGGTAACTGTTCATGATGATCGAAGGCGCCCTGACCGCATTGAATGTGACTGAGGTGAAACCCCAGACAACGCGAGTGAGTACACATTCCCTGATTTGTTCATAAATGTTGCGTCGCCATAAGATCCTTTGATAGTTCCAATGGCAGCAATTTACTTGTACCTGCCGGAACATTTTAATTACATCTGCAATAATTGCATAACGATGCAACTTAGGGCTCTTCAGGTGAAGATCGTTTACTGAAACAGCTGATGAAGAGCCATCGAAGACTATACGAAACTTTTTAGCAAATATCGCATGGTATGGAATGTAAAAGCCATTGTCAAATTCCTTGGGAACTGGCTCGGCAAGAATCATATGCCCTTCATTAAGGTAATCTTCAAAAAATTCCTTACATTTCGAAGTAATCATGTTAGAACGAAAAACGAGAGCCTTTATACACGTGCACAACATATTTTTGTGATTCGCATATTCACAACGTCGACAACCGTTTTCTTTACACTGTCTCTCTGATCGAAAGACTTCGATATCTTCGGCCCCTTTTGGCTTCCAAAATGTCTGGATATACGACACCTCGTCCTTTCATATCAAAAATTGAAACAAATATTAATTAAATAAAACAGACATATAGATTGCATCATTCTTAACATGATGATAAAAAGAATATGCTCAAGAAAATGAGTCAGGCAGGCCAAGACTGAGTCCTACATTGACCATTACTTGGCTTTCCGCATTTATTGTGCTGACAGCGCGTCCGAATAACATAATCTACCGATTGTGTGTACATATACAATGGTACTACATCGGCCGAGTCTCAAATACGCTTCACTCACGATTTCTCTACATTACATATAAAAGAACAAAAAATATCGTGCTCGGTGACAAAACCGCTCTCTAGATACTGATGATTCAAGTAAGCACGACGACTACAGCACCGACGAATCGTAATAATCATGTTGTTGTTAATTTGACAAGCAGTTTACTGTAAAATTTTGTTTTAGTACTTCGTATGACCGTCATCGTTCTATATAATAATATTTCAATAGCCTAGGCTTAATGCCAAACATCGTTTTACGAATGATTGTTTTCTCGCCACCTTGTTCAATCAGCTGTAGAACATCGCTTACTTTCCGCAGGACTGGAAAACAGCCAAAGTGATCCCAATACAGGCAAGTCTGGAAATGATGTAAATAGCTACAGACCAATTGCACTTCTCTGATATTATCATGTCTCACCAAACTATATGAGTGTCTAAAGATATTTTGCTATGAGTATTTGAAAACAAAAATGTGCTACCAGACAATAAATTCGGTTTCAGGCCAAATCCATTCATTGGTGAATCTACGACACGACTTCGCGGGCAATTTAAACAAGAAATGCGCTACTATTGCATGTTCAATTGACATCGAGTAGGCATATGGCACATCCTGTCTAAATTGACTTGTGTACTCGTATAAAATTGAACATCTGTAAAATTAAAAAAATACACATAAGTAAGTAATAGCGTATGATCTACAGTTTCATCATAATATACATAATTGCTGCAGGAGTATCTTATTTTTTTTGGGCACGGGCACAGCATCTACTTTATGGGTTTCAGCTCACAGTGAGTGAATTGTGAGAAGGCTTTAAGTCCTATGAAATAATTTAAAATCAAATTTATCGAAAAGTGAAAATGTGAGCATGCTCACGAACAAACAATCCGGTGAGCTATGTAAGCATTTTTTGACACATTGTCAGAAAGCAAAAATCGTTCACTTCGTTCATAAACTCACGTGAGATAACCCTGAAGGTGGGTACTGCACTACTCCAATGTCATTTTGGTGTATTTGTTAACTCTTTTTCTAATAAGCGGACAGCGAAAAAAAACCTATACTTAAAACAACTATCAGAATTCCAATCAAAATGGAAAATAAGGAAAAATCGGGAAAAGTGCAAAGTACACACCAAAAAATCGCCTTAGCACCAGGGTAGCGATTTAGGCAGATTATTTCAATTTTAATTTGAGAATTAACCTGTTTTTAAATGTAACTTAAAAATAAAAATGTATCGCATCTGGAGCCGACATGTTAGTGTTAGTGCAATATGTGTGTCGATAAGTTGCTTAAATCGCTACCCATAGCATACTATAATGTAATTTACACCTTTAATATTATGAATATAAATATTCATGCATCTCGTCGTATTAGTATCTCAGTCTGTATTCTCGGCACTTTGCCTTAAACATAAAAGTCTCATCTCATAGGATCCTGTAATCTCTTGTAGGACAAAGGTCAAGTGTGCGATGCCGCACTCTGGATTCAATTACCACTACGGGATCACACGACTGACGACTGAGGTTATGCTAAAGTGCTGTTTGTGCTGTGATACATCTACTGTGCTATATACTAACAGCACATTCCCGATGGTTAGAAGTCTTAATTTGGTGACTCTATCAACTTTGCAGGACAAACCGCATATTTTTGAGATGTATCTATGCACCGAGATCTATCTTGCTATTTATATTCGGAATCGTGAATCCTCAACGCCATCATACACTTATTGCGTGTGTATGTTAATTGATGTTAATTATGTTGCATGCAAATAATAAAAAATATAACATAAAAGAGTGTCAAAAAAGTCTTGCGGTATTTTCGCTAGGTGTCGTTGCAAGCGCGTAGTTCCGAAATATTTTACAGTACTACTACGACAAAGGCAAAAATGCATCTCAAGCCGCCAATGACACAACGATGTTTTCAATGTTTTCGTTCTGGTGTATAGGTGGTCGAAGATGCGCCATTATTATTATTAATTATTGTCTATAGTGCTTCTACAATAGTATTGGTGTCTTTCGTCGTATCTCCCGCTCATGTATATATGTATGTGTACTCGAATATGTAATAAACACACAAACAGCTGTTTGTGGCTTTTATTTAATAAACTGTATTCGTATTTGGATCTGGACGCATATCAATCAATTACCAGGAATCGTTAGCCGAATGATCCATTCATCACTTCTTTCACACATATGCATACGCACAGTCGTCCACACGCACACAGATACGTGACGGATATATTACATGTGACAGCTTTGGTGTATGTACTCTTCTAATTTAAAAATAATAGAAGACTATAGATATCATAAGTCAATCAACGGCGCTGGACGCGCTGTTTTCAACAATCTCTCTTTCTCGTCAATTGTTATATTGTACATACATATCTGAAATATGCAATACACAACTGACACGCAAAAACGCACAACTGTAGCAGCTCATTGATCGATCATCATACATAATACCAGTGGCTCTTCAACTATTTAAAAATGGAAATGAGTAACGCAGATCTCGCGAAACTTATGAAACATTAAATATCCAGTTTAAAATACGAAATGAAAGAAAATCTTGATACGATAAACACTAATTTAAAAGCTGTACACGAGGACATAAACAGAAAAATTTCAATTAAAAAATTCGATGCTAACGAAACAGAATCAAGCATATGTTATAGCTGAGCATGACCGTTTAATGCACCTGTCGGACGGAATAATTCATAGAGTGCCGTGTGAAGATCAATATGAAGTACAATTTAGAAGTGTTTTTAAAAATATGCCGAGCAATTTCATTTGATATGGACAATTATAATGTTGTGTCTATTCGTCGAATTGGTAATATACAAAACCAACTGTCTCCTCCAATCTTTGTAAAGTTTTTGTCACTAGCTGTCCCGTCAAACATTCTTTTAAACTAAACAGCACGGACGGACTTGAGTCCGTGCGTCTCACATGACATATCACAGACATTTGTACGTAGCAGTCTTTGGGACCGGGTCCAAACAAAATGTTCGTAATGTCTCTCGAAGACATATATGTCTGAATTCACAGACACAATTGTACCCAGATTGGAAATTAGGTGCCCTAAAGACATTTATGTCTGAATTTACAAACATAACTGCACGTAAGGGCAAAGCATCAATGGCAAAGCAGAGGTCAAGAATACCGATGGTCGTTCGACACAAGATTTAAAGAAACTGAAATAAAAAATAGATATATTATTTAATTATATTTAAAAGAATTTATAAAATTATAAATTAAAATAAAATTGTATTAACCTTTTTACGTAAGGGCAAAGCACAAATTGCAAATTGTTGATATATGATTCCAGAACCTGATATAAAAACAAAAAATTATAAACATTATTATTACTATTATACGCTTTTAGCACGCACAAAAAATGGCGCGTGAATCTGTTGCATCTATCTTCATCACAATTGTAGTGTATAAATTCATGTGCTCATGTGCCTTTGAAAAATTACCTAACTCATTTGCCGTGTACAGAGTTCAGATTTAGCGTCCAAATGGTGTCCAGACGCAAAGGTTTGTGTATGCGGACTTTTGAGCTTTTGAGACATTACCGGACTTATTTGCCGTATAATGTATATACATACCAATTTGTTCGAACAAAGTTTTCTACACTATTGCAATGTCTTAAAGACACAATACCATTATATATTCTCGTACAACCGAAAGTTTGAGGTATCATCTGAAATTTATTTAAAATACATATGTTTCAAAAAAAAGATAATTAAAATAAGGAAGTTAGGGGCAATAGGTAATTTTTTGTATTCGTGTGTAAAGAGGGAGGTTAAAGAGGGTTAAAAAATCTAAGGGATAAGTCAAAGATTAAAAGTTTCCGCACACAGCCGTACTATTCTGGGCACCTCCCATCTGCTATAGCGTCAGTTAGTCCTGAAAGGAGGAGAGGATTTACCTATAATATTAGCCTGTCCGGCCTGAGTTAAACCTTTCCCCTTTTCACTCGATAACACACGTACTTAACACACGATCCGTAAATTCTCTTTGTCGTTTTATACTCGTACTATAGGTCTTGTACGATTAATATTTGTAGTTATGAATTTAGTTTCCCTTAGAATTTCGAAGAGACTCATGCTGCAATTGAGGCAAAGGCAGCTGAAACTTTCAGATGAATCTACAAAGAAATCCGATATCCACTGTGTACCACCTTTTTCCAATTGTTTCCATTTTTTATGAAATAAAATTGATTAAAACTAATACAAAATATAGCTTTTTTCATGCGTTGAAATTGAGATGACCCCTTAATTTAATAATTGATTTTTATTATCCATCACATATAAGTATAATTTACATTTATTTATATAATAGATACAAAATAAAAAGATAATAATTAATTATTAAACATATAAAATGAAATTACCCGTGGTTCCATAGTAAACTAAGTACACTATTAACTGGTCTATAGAGTGTACTCTTCAAAATATGTAATATACATGTCTCTGTGATATTTTTATAATATGTTATATATAAAATATAGTAGATTAATTGACTCGATTTAAAAATTCTCCAACAAATGATTCGTTACGCTATGTCGCCATAAGCATATGTCAATATATCTAAAACAATGTTTGTCTTCTTTTAGTTTTTATATTATATTCTTTTATAGATATTATGTATTATTATGCGGTCGCTCGTATTTTGGAACATTTCTCTTTTTAGTGTGTTTTTTTTATCACGCATACCTGTTCGTTCTTCATCACAGCCGAAGCAAAGAAACGAGGTTAAGAATACACTCGCTGAACAGCCAACGTGCTCACGCAGGTTAGCGACGCGATTTCAGCGAGAAGCGAGTGCTCGATGCTTATGCTCAGCAGTTATTATCCAAACATTGTGTACACCACATCATTTGATTCGCGAACATCTTGTCCGTATTTTTTATTAGTAATTATAAGTTGATGTAAGTTAATTGAATCTCATCGATTTATTTACGTATAGTCTCTGTGAGTTTAAACCGACAATTATTAAGCATATAATTCAAAACTACTTTAGAATTCTTTGATCAAATCATAATAAGAAAAGCAACTACACGTTTTTAATGTTTGCTAAATGATGACATTTCGTACGGTTTAATTGCGGTTTTATTTTGTATTGTATTTTAGTGTTGTGAATTAACTTAAGTACTCGAAATACATTTACAGTTTTTTGAACACAATAAAAAAAAATGTTTATACATAATATTTCGTGTTCTCCATGGGTAGATAATATGCAAATCTAGTATGATTATACATCGATTTATTCAAAACAAATCAAATATGTTGGAAACACCTTATTAAATAATTATTTACATTTTTTCTTAAAGAAACTAGGACGCCATGGCAGTGATTGCAGTTATTTGCTTATTGCTAATTAGTGTAGCGACTATTCAAGCTCACTCATTGTCAACACCTAGTTCTTCGGAAATAAACGCGGGACGTGATCTGTTAACATCAAGTGAAAGTGGAGGTAAATATATTAAATAAACAAATATTTCACATCTCGGAATTTGGTAACATAAATACATGTTAATGGACTATGTTGTAAATACGTTTTTTTTCTAGAGAAAGTATAGTTATACGGACATTTAAAATAATTCTATTAAAATATGTTATATCAATATCGGGTCGTTTATTTAATAAGAAAACAATGTTATTTAAATAATTTATTTTTTTAAATTACTTTTACTTTTAGAATCCAGAACCTTTGGTCGAATTAAAAAACTAAAAATGTCACTGATACCTGTCATGTTCAAACTCGGTATCTTAGCCACAATCATTGTGATGACCTTTGGATTGTCATTGAAGATCGTTCTATTACTTGTTTTATTACTAAAACTGAATCTAGGATTTTTCATAGCAAAAATAATAACATTGAAAAAGTCTGCATTTGAGCCGATACAACATTATGGGTATCAGCAACAGCAGAAAGACATCCATGTTCATATTCACAATGACGGGATTCCCAGTAGTGTTCACCCTGACCACGAACACGAGCCATACGGTGCCTATTCAAATGTATACGCACAGCCCACCGGTGCAACCAACGGAAACGGATGGAACACACCCACACACATTTCCGGTAGAAGAAAACTAATTGTGCATACTCCAGAAGTTGACGTAAATACCAACCTCTTCAATCCAACAGAGAACATACATACATATAGGTATGGTGGAGAATACAGTTAAATACTCAAAACAAATATAGTAATTACATGTCTGCCAAAATATGCAGTCTCGGACCAGTTTCTTCATACACAAATTTGACATGATGTCGTCATGCAACATGTTCATTACACATATTTCTATGAATAAACTGATCCGTTGCTAATCTACTTATAATACGTCTATGTTAAATATATAAGAAAATATTGTTATCATGGTTTCTAAGTAAGCAACAAATCCTAAGAAGATCATTAGTACAAAAAAACTTATATTAAATATTTATTGTATTTATTTTTTATTGTTACAAACTGATAATTAAATTTTAAAATTACAGAAAAAAACACTAATCTTTCGATTCAGAATGTGATATGTGTGATATAAATGTATGTGTATGTGTATTATGTGTTATACAATTATTACATTATATAGCTTATTCGTTTATTAATGTATACGTAAATATTATATCTGGAGGATACGGTGAATAGAGCAAATAATGAATAAAAATTACTCGTCTCTCCGTCCCAAGATGTATGACAGTAGTGTATAGGGATGTCTGTCGGGCCAAAATCTCAATTGGCAGATTCACGATTGGTCGACACACGATTAGCCGAAACACTCTTAGACGACACACTATGTTGTGACTTGCAATGTTCTGCCAGTTGAGATTCGAATTATTTGGCCAATTGAAATTCAGTCAATCATAATAATATAGGTCAATGATAAAAAAAATATGGGATGCATCGATGTCATCGGTACCTCAACTAACCACATATGTCGTCCCAATATTCATTAATAAATTAATTAAACCCATAGCCGTGGGTAAACGCGTTGGCTGGTTTATGGGAGGTCAGTAGGTTCCTCTAGCTATTAATAGCCTATTTCTGAAATAGATTATTAATTTGGAAAAACGGAACATTAATGCCATCAATTAATATATACACACGAACCCTGTATAGAACAATAAATGTATGATGGCGTTGATGATTCACGATTCCGAATATAAATAGCAAGCAAGCAATAGCTCGGAGCATATATCTAAAAATATGCGATTTTTTTTTTAAAGTGACGTCAAAAGGGACATATCTCCCCAACTGACCTTTATTTAAATCGTTTCAATATTACATTGTCATTGTATATGTTGTATTGTATTTTACCTGCAAATTTGTTAGAGTCGCGTAACTATCGGTGATGTGTTGTGAGTGTTATTGCACAGTAGGAGTAGAACAACACAAAACAGCATTAGCATGACCTGACTAGTCTTGTGAACCCGTAATGGTCAATGAATCCGGTATGCGACATCGCACACTGGCCCTTTGTCCCACAAAGGATTACAGGTTCCAATGAGATCAGATGAAATTAATTAAATGCGGCGGCAAACTATAAAACTCTATTGCTGTGAATTTAATATAATTTCACCTAATTTTGTTTGACTTGACGTCACAACTAACGCTACTGAAATATGTCCTTTTTTAAGGACAGAATTGTCCGGTTTGTACGTGGGTGCCTGACATAATGTACCTATACCAACGATCCCCCTATGAGGGCTCGATATAGCTCTTGAAACTTGAAACTGCCTACTAGTTGAGTTATTATGCAAGGTATCTACACTCCCTTAGCAGCTATGCAGGCTAGCGTCCCAGTTATTTTGTGACGTAACTCACCGCCGGGTGGTTCTGCTAATACTGCTCCACACTAATTTGACTTTTAGCCACAGCCACCACGATACTCCCGCTATGGCGGGCGCCTATCTCGTCAACAGGGCAGATACAGATACATTATATATGACACATTCCACCACACATGTATTCAGTTCTCTCTAACACAGTCACTGTTGAGTGTTTTGAGTAAAAATTCATTCAAACTTCCATGCCCAGTCAGAAGATTGCCTAGTTCTAAACTAAAATCAGGCACACCAAACTCATTTGCAAAACATACATCCGCAATAAACTCATACGTACACCTGTCATTTTCACTCTCATTCCATCTCCGTTGCAAGGTTTCATACACACTATTAGTCAGAAGGACTCTCAGTTCCGCGTCCAGAACTCCTCCGCTACGACGACATCCCCTTCGACGGGTACGATCGACCTCTTTACTTTGAAGAGCATCATGTGTTTAATGACTCCAAAGAGTAACTGCATCGCGTCCCACGAGACCGTCCTACATACCCTCAGACACGCAAGCATCGCCACTCCCTGGCAACGGTTGATTTCGTTTCTACCATACTGATACCTAGTCGTACTGTACCATACTATTGCACCATACATCATACACGGGACAAAAAGTCCCCGGAATATCGTTCTAACCGCCGCCCCATTCAGTCCCCACTCCTTCCGCAACACACGCCTCAAAGTCACAGTTAGATGTTTTCCACATTGCGTCTGCTATCCCAGTAATGTTTTGATGAGGAGTAATGCCATCACGAAAACATCCGATCGTTCGGGGTAGGCCCGTATAACCTAGATCGAGTACAGTCTCGACTGAAACGGTTCAAAATAGGTTCCGCGGGCATGGGGAGCCCCAGTGAGCAGGCAACTTGTTGTTTGCTCATTGCCGCATAACGGATGAGTTGCCTACGGGTGCTGAAACGCTGTGTTTGGGGCGATATAGACCCTAAGGGTAGTTGGTCGTGCGCTAGTTACTTATGCTTCGGCGTACCAGGAAACTGGAGATATCTTTGTTATTTCAGTATATTTTCAAAATAAGCGTCACACGTTTTTTGGCTGAAATAAAACAAAATGAGCAGACAATATCCAAAGCTTCAAAGCTTTACCGTCACTTTCAAGGGAGATCCTAATCCGTATGCCAGTTAAGTCATGGGAGGACGAGTTATTCCTGACGCTTAGAAGACAAGAATAATTGTTAATCAGCCCGTGCAGGTTTCCGAACAGGGTATTCGTACATTGATCACATAAATACCATTCGGATCGTGGAACACACAAAAGAGGTAATATCCCCAGTGTACGTAATGTTCGTCGACTTCGAAAAAGCTTTCGATGCCGTCGACAGAGCATCGATGTAGCATGCACTGCAACACATTGGCTTATCTACCAATATAACCAACATTTTGAAAGAAATGTACACCGAATCTTGTCGCGTCCTAAATAATAGCCAGCTCTTTTATAATAATTTTATTTTGATCGGCGGCTTTTTTGAATCATGTACAAGAGTGATCGTTACTTAGTATAACTCTCCTTACCTCTCTACAAGTGTGTGGTAAATGTATATGTAAATGGAGTGAATTTATTATTTTTATTGTAAAAGGTGCAGCTTGACACGTATTTACTTGCTGTAGATTTTACTCAATTGTGACTACCTTTAATGACGGTCAAATAAGAAAATATATCAATATAGGATTAGCGGAAGTGAGCTTTTTACTGCGGTTAAATTCTGAATAACAGTAACACAGAATTATACAGTGCAATTTCACCAGCTAGCACCAGCTATTGCATTTGTATTTCTGCGCTATGCAAATGCAATTCTATACAAACACAGTAATTTGCGACTTTCAAATGTTCGAGTACAATATATTCCGTGAAACCACATCATTTCTTGTGTAATAATATTTTAAATAATTTAATGAGCACAAAGCTATTATACACAGTATAATATTGAAAATATGTATATATAAAAGTAATATTGTGTGTGTCTGGAGCTTCCTTTTGCACTCTGCGCCGCTCAAACTCACATCCACCTGAGCATAATAAACATATCTTTAGTTGAAATGAGAAAATCGAATAGACGCTGCTGACATATATATATATATATATATATATATATATAATATAAGATCGTGAATCTGTATATGTAATACATTATGCAAT
>JANSTU010029632.1:0-26410 GCA_027564075.1 Bolitophila hybrida
CTCACCAGGTAACAATATATCTAGCAGGGTTTAAGATTATTCCAGAAAGCCTTTAAATTTTTCAGAATAAAAAAACATCAACTCGATTAAACCACCAACAATCCACAAACATATTGCTTTGCCTCCGTCCGATGAAGAAGGACAGGCACTACAAGCTGTTGAAACGAAACATAGTTTCACCTGCATATGAATATCATGTGTCGGTCGAAGACGACATTGAACCGGTTGCCACCGATTTGAGTTGTTTACGCAAATCGACATATTTTCGTCGATATGTAAACTGCGATGAAAGAGTGAGCTCGTCACAAGATAGCATTGATGACGAAGATATTATTGAGGATTTAAGAATTTTCGAAGAAATTCCTAGCGGAACTGCAATGTCATCAACAATTAGCAGTACATTGGAGCCAGAGTCGGAGATTTTGAACAATCCCGGACGAATGCCCAAAAATTGAAGCACTTAACAGTGCTGAAGGAGCGGTTACAATTAGTACTAATACTAATATATATTTGATTCTTTAATCCCTATTGGGGACATAGTACACCATTTGGTGATTCGTTAATAAAATATTTCGGCAGAACAGGTTATTGGCCTGTTGCTGCCTAGTTTGGAGGTAGGGCTGCTACCCTGCAGCTTCTAAACAAGCGTTTTAAATCAGTAGTACACAGTAACTGGGACTATGCACATTGTCGTTGACCACCTCCGCCAACGTGCTAAACTGTACAAGTATTTATAAGATTTAGGTATCAGCTAAAATAGCCTTTTTAGGCGTATGGGAGCCGACAGCCGAAGGGGTTATTCGAATGTTGCAATTGGATAGAGAGTTAGCACTAACATTTTTGACCATCCACAAACATTCATTAGAAGAGAAAGGGAACGTTCAATCAATCAATAGGGCAAACAGGGTTCTACCCACTTCTCCTGTTTAGGAGATTGGGATAAAATAAAGTGATGCATTTATTTTTCGAAATAATCGAAACTATTTTCGAATGTACTGGCGTAAAATATATATGGTGATTTGTGCAAATCTGATGTTGTTTTTCATATAATTTATTATGCCAGTCTACATTTTTTGTGATATTCGCGGATCTGAACGTTCGTGCATCAGAATCAGACCCAGGACAGCTAAGGTGTCAATGTGCAGCAGCGAAACCACAATTCCCGCGTGTTTTAGCCAATATAGGGGCTTATTAACCAATGGACAGGCAGTAATTGGCAGTATTACTGTGTTTTCCTGTCACCCGCGGATAGCTGATAAAACGGAGGTTGCCAACCCTCCTCGTCTGGCCTAATAGACGGAACTAAAGGTCCGGGAGTACGTTCAACTACTCCAAAGTGGAACTATGGAAACCTCACCCTGACTGATAATGATGTTTCTGTCAATGTGCGTTTCAATTCGGCAGAGTCCACTTCCCCTGCGGGGCTATAAGATTGAATCTGTTCCCAGTTGGAGCTTACTTATTATTATTAGTTGTATAGTACGCGAATAATATTACAGGCAACACTTACGTAGTGATGGTCACTGCACGCGATGTGGATGTCACAATGAGCTGTGACTTTTTCACTCCGTCGACTAAAAAGGACGTAAGAAACTTAGTGCGAATTGGGCAATTTAAAAGAATCCCGTCTTGCAGACAATTAAAACTCGAAAGGAGGAATTTCAAGGGAGGAAATAAAACGCCTGTTAGGCGTAACTATTGAAGAACCTAACACTAATGGATAAATCCATCAATCCAGAAATACATTGAATTGGGTCAATATGGACACTTTTACGACCCGACGTCAAAAAGTCGTGCTTACACCAATTCTATATTTCTTGCTTATAAATAAGAACCTAAGAACCTAAGAACGTCCTCTTTCGATCTCTACTAGCAAAACCGATCCGATTCCATTTCTTTACATTGTATATTATATTCAAAAAGAGTTGAGCAACTCAAAATTTCAATTAATTTAGTTATCATTTTGGCTTTTGGTTTTAAGGAATCATTTCTAAATGTACATTTAAAATATTATTTTTTTTTAAATTTTAGTCTCATAAGCTACTTTCTAAACTACACTGTATTCGACATATATGTCATGTAAATCTTAATATTATTATTATTAAATATTAATATATTTAAAAATCTAACTCTTCAAAATCATAGTCAGACTCATTGAATGAGTCCGATGACGAACACGAATTTTCGTCATTATCAAAATGAACATACTCCTCGTCGTCTTCATCGTCGTTGATTATTCGCATTTTCAACGAAATACTCTCTGATAACTCCTCGGTGAATAGTTTATAATATTTATCAGCCATATCATAAACTGATGATGCTTTGATGCATATTGAATCGATAAGAACTGAGTATTCGCGTAAGGTGATTAAATGATCTTCGGCGAGATTACGTTTGGCCTCAGTAGTTAGAGGCGGTTGAATGGTTTTTGATTTATTGATCATTTGTGACCTTGGACGCAGTTGTTCTGGATGGGATCTGTAAAAATAAAAAAAAAAATATTATTTTATTGAATAAACATTGAATAATATAGTATTTGTTAAACTGATTTGATTATAAAAAATATGAGTTTTAACTACTTTGAATGGTTTCATTTGGCAGATTTTTGTGCCTACTCGTTATTGTTATTGTGTATTGGAAAATAATGAAATAACGTTGATTTTGTTTTCCCTGGGAGTCATGGATTTTTATGACCATAGCGGTAATTGATTTTTATTACATTATGGGCTAATGAATGAATGAATTACCCTAGGCGACATTGATTTTTATGACTTAGGGTCATTGATTTTATGACCCTAGGGGTCAATAATTCGATGACCCTACTGGACATTGATTTTTATGACCCCTGGACATTGATTTTTATGAACCCTGGTGGTCGTTAATTTCTATGACTTGACTTATGATTGATTTTTATGACTAGGCGGTCATTGATGTCCCTAGGGTTTATTAATTTTGTACCATAGGGGTAATTGATTTGTATGACCTTAAAGGCTAATGAAATAATGAATTTTTATAACTCTAGGTGGTCATTGTTTGTACGACCCTAGTGACTTATGACTTAGGGTCCATGATTTTTAGCTGTCAAAAATTCGATGATAGGCAAATTGTTTTTCGGCCAATCCTGATTCTGCTAATTGAGGTTCAGACAATTGACCGTCACCCAAAAAAAGGAACTGAGAACAACACGGCAAATATCGAATCAATTGTTAGCCAACTAAAAGAACCCTGGTGAACATTTTTTTAATTCTATGTTAATAAGAAGCACAGAATATTGACATTTCCAATGTGCTTGGGAATTGACTGCGATTTCGCAACAGACTTTAGACAATTTAACATCTAGACTGATGATAGAAGAGTCACACAAGTCTAATTTAGAGCGAACGAAATATGTGTTTTTTCTGTAAGAAACCTGGACATTGCAAAGATTATTGTCCATCTCGCAGAAGAAGGGTCCAGTCCAGTGTTTTAAAAAAGTGGGAGGATTAAATTTATGTAAAAATATTATATAAGGAGGTAAAGAGTAACCATCATAAAATTGCAGTATAACAACACAGCACTTTCTATGACTATGAACTTTGATTTTTGTTTGTTTGTTTGTTTGTGTATGTACGTACATTATTCATAATAATGAGGAAGCAAACTGCAGTCATTCGAATCTACGAAGAAGTAAGTAAGAAACCAGTGAAATTGTAATTTTAGATTTTTAAATTATATATATTCATATTTGTAAATTAAAAAAATATTTGTTCGTTACTGTAGCAGAGTGAAACTTATCGAAAGAGTCATCTCAACGGCCACGAGCCCGGTTTTTGTTAATCAAAGTAAATTTTATTTGAAGATAGAACACGCCCAACCAAACTGTTTTTGGGATGGTTCTACGAAGTATGAAAGTATAACCTGTGAAATTGGTGAGGAAGACTAATGGAGTCATAATTTATTCACCTAGAAAATTAATGATGTAAACTTAAAACAGAATGGTTTATGAAGAAAGAACAATGGTTTTGCCATACCAAACACCCCAAGGGAGGTACTTCCTCGCTTGCTACGGAGTATGGCCGTCAATGAACTCATTATTAAACTAAATGAGATACCCCGGCCTATGCCGCCGACATTACGGTCTTATTTAATGGCAAAGAGACCAAACGATTTCTGACAATTTTTCCGCAATTGTCGTCGGCAAATAATGGAACTATCGCTGTTCAATCTTCCCTAATGGTCATTCTTCTATTTGAATGAATGATACTATCAATTCCAATTATGAATTTATTAGATTAGTGTATGTGTTAGTAGAAAGCATGAAAATAGTTAAAACTAGACAAATCTGGCAGTCACATGCCGTCGTAGGTCTTATAAGTTTGTTATCCATACAACTGACTCCGCAAGAAGAAACAAAATGACATAGACTTCAGGCACAGATCTGACAGTCACGTATCGTCGTAGGTCTTAGAAAAGTGTTATCCATACAACTGACTCCTAAAAGAAGCACAGAAAGACGAAACAAAAATTATATAGTCTTCAGGCACAGATCTGGCAGTCACATGAATTAATTGTTTTATAATATTTTATAAGCTAAAACGGTTACTTGTGTAGTTATACTAAGTTGTAGCAAAGTGACGACCGTCGATAAGCAAGAGGTCAGTTCTACCAACCGAAAAAATCAACTTTTTCTTGCTTTAAAAAAAAACGATGTTTATTTACATTAGTCAACAACTGGGTCTTGGAGAGTGAACATACCTACAATCACCTACTATCCGCTCCTCCCAGAAGAACGTGTCCCCCGACAAAATGAAAACATATACCACCCACATCATGGCTATAACATTAGCACAATTCTAAGTGTAGCGCCCCGAAGAAGGTGCTACCGTATTATTGGTGATTCGCAATTCTGACAAGTCGCTTCAAGAAGAGTTATGAAAAAGTTAAGTCACATGATGCGATATATGCATTGTCGAAAATGCCTCGGTCGAGAAACTAAACGGGAAAACTTTAGACAATATTTAAGAAAACGTTGTTGTTAGGAGGAGTAAAAAGCAGGAAAGTGTCATTTGATATCGAAGGAAAGGCAGTAAAAAGTTCTTTCATATCTAAAGTTGGGATGGATCATACGAATCTCCATATGGATGTTATTATTCAAATTTATGAAATTTTTGGTCCTCCCCTCATTTGTATACGCGTCGGATCCACCCAGTATAATATGTAATGAAAGGGCTATAACTGTTCAATTTACACTAAATAAACCTTTCGCTTCTTCGACATCTTTAAGAACTTCTACTTTATCAAATAATCATCAACATTTAGTTCGACTACTCTTACGAAGGAAGCAACCATAATTAACATAAGCGAAGGGGTCCCAATGGGATGGAGGATCAAACAGGCACTGCAGGCTAGCTAACTTTCCCTCCAGTTAATACTTTTGCTCTACTTTAACACCAATTAGAATGCCCAAAATACTTATTGACTGGCGTCTATAGTTTATTGGACACTTGGGATTTGACGAGGCACATTGTTTGAAAATCTCTCTTGTATTGTAGAAACGTGGCTAACAATAGAAAGCGTGATGGCAACCCAAATGTTATAGAATAACCGTCAGTTTGATTTTGTAGGAACGCGTACTAGACAACTTGTCCATTTTTGAAAAGTACTTCTTCATTGGAATGACTTCTACTGTCCAATGTTAACCATATTTTATCACCAGAGCTATTTACTGTTGAATACGATTTACTCTCAATTATAACTCGTTTAAGGACCCACCGCAATTTCCCAATATATGGGACCCACCGCTCCCTACTAAAATATGGTTAACATTAACATCTCATTTCAGTCCTTAAAGCTTTCCAAATTACGTTTCTGCGGTACAGAGTTCGTTACCATTTTCAATAAATTAAATTAAATAATTATCTACGCTACTGGTTTAACCATATTTTTATCACCCGAGCTATTCACGAATACGATTTACTCTCAATTATTATTTGAAAGTATTGCATTTCCATAAATAGAATAACTTGGCTGGGGACCCACCGCAATCTCCCAAAAATGGGACCCACCGCTCCCTACTAAAATATGGTTAACATTATCATCTCATTTAAGAACTGCATGTCCTGCAAGAACTTCTATTATTAGGTTTTACGATATTGTGAACATCCGGAATTGTTACAGGTCTATAGTTCTAAAATGAGAGACTAAAATATTTTCTCAGCACTTTATAACCTAAATTGGTAAAGTGCCATATAGAAAGTGGTACTTTGTCACAATTAATTTAAATAAAATTAAACTATTATTAATATTCTGAGCTTATATTCGGTCTTCGTAGTAGAGCAAAGCTGAAGCGGTTTAAGCAGACAATAAAAGAGTAGAAACAGTGAGAATAACAAGGGTCGTGAGAAAAGCTAAGAGTAACGTTCGACATCCTGGAAGGAGAACCGTAACTAGTGAAAAAGGCATCACATCTGATCATTTTGTAGTACTACGTTTTTGGGGCTAAAACCCCTATCACCATTTTAAGGGGTTATTGAACTTTAGGGTCATAAAAATTATTGATCCCAAGGGTAATAAAACATGATTTAACTCAAAAAATTATTGATCCCAAGGATCACGGATCACAAAAAATATTTAACATAGGGACATAAATATTATTGATTCCCAGGGTCATAAAAATGATTGATCTCAAGGGTCTTAAAAAAATATTGAACCTTAGGGTCATAAAAAATTATTTAACCCTAGGGTCATAAATATTATTAATCCCAGGGGTCAAAAAAATTATTGAACCTTAGGGACATAAAAATTATTTAACCCAAGGGTAATAAAAAATATTTAACCATAGGGTCATAAATATTATTGATCACAATGGTCATAAAAACATATTTAACCCTAGGGTCATAAAGATTATTGTCCCTAAGGGTCATCAAAAAATACTTAACCCTAGGGTCTTGAAAAAATTATTGAACCTTAGGGTCATAATTATTATTGATCCCTAGGGCCTTAAAAAATGATTGGACCTTAGGGTCATAAATATTATTGATCCCAAGGGTCATAACAAATTATTTAACCCTAGGGTCATAAATATTATTAATCCCAGGGGTCAAAAAAATGATTGAACCTAATGGTCATAAAAATTATTTAACCCAAGGGTAATAAAACAATATTTAACCATAGGGTCATAAATATTATTGATCACAAGGGTCATAAAATATGTTTGATCCCTAGGGCTTTAAAAAATTATTGAACCTTAGGGTGATAAAAATTATTGATCCCAAGAGTCATAAAAAATTATTTAACCTAGGGTCATAAATATGATTGATTCCTAGGACCTTAAAAAAATTATTGAACCTTAGGGACATACAAAAATATATAACCATAGGGTCATAAATATTATTGATTACAAGGGCCATAAAATATTATTTAACACTAGGCTCATAAATATTATTGATACCTAGGGCTTTAAAAAAAATATTGAACCTTAGGGTGATCAAAGTTTTTGATCCCAAGGGTCATAAAAAAATATTTACTCTAGGGTCATAAATATTATTGATCCTAGGGTCTTAAAAACATTATTGGACCTGAGGGTCATTAAAATTATTGATCCCAATGGTCATAAAAAAATATTTAATCCTAATCTCATTGGATCCTGTAATACTTTGTGGGACATAGGGCCAGTGTGCTATGCCGCACACCGGATTCATTGACCATTACGGGTTCACACGAGTGGTCAGGATATGCTAATGTGCTGTTTGTGCTGTGCTACTCCTTTTGGAGCTATTATAGATCCCTAGGGTCATAAAAAATAATTTAACCCTAGGGTCATACATTTTATTGATCCTAAGGGTCTTAAAAAAATTATTGAACCTAAAGGTCATAAAAAATTATTTAACCCTAGGATCATAAATATTATTGATCACTAGGGTCTTTAAAAAATACTGAACCTTAGGGTAACAACAATTTTTGATCCCTAGTGTCTTTAAAAAATTATTGAACTTTATAAAAATTATTTGATCCCAAGTGTCACAATCAATTTGTAGTACTACGTTTTTGGGGCTGATCAGGGACAAAATTTGAACATTTTGTTGTTTTTTTTTCCATTTCATGTTTCTCCCCATAAATTGCAATTTTGCCAAAAAGTTATAATTTAAAGCTTTGGCAATTGTACAGAACGAGAGCTATTTTGATTGAAAGTGGTTTTAAGTTAAGAACATTTAACCCAACTTTCTTTGCATGGCATACTGATGAAGGATTGCAGCTCTATTGAAAATACATTTATGGTATCCTAATTCCTAATTGAAAAAGAGGACATCCAGTTATTGTAACCAATGGAGGAGAAAGAGATACAGATATCTGGCTGAAAACCAGAGGTACAGATTTTGGAGGT
The DNA here is from genome assembly GCA_027564075.1 of Bolitophila hybrida. NCBI lineage: Eukaryota > Metazoa > Arthropoda > Insecta > Diptera > Mycetophilidae > Bolitophila > Bolitophila hybrida. The sequence goes on from JANSTU010029632.1 coordinate 8,363, forward strand.
GTTCCAAGCAATTTTTGTTGGAAAAAAGACCATGAGGTTTTTATGCACAAAGGTCTCAAAAGGCCGCAAAACCGATAAGATGGATTGCAACTCCCTCTTTCTTGCACCCATCGAATAAAGTGAAAGTCCATAAATTATATTCAATATAATTCTGAAATTGGAAGACGATAAGAAAATATTTCTTTCCCAAAAAAAAAAAAAACAAACTTCTAATGTTCAAATCTCTCGAAAAGGCCGTTCAATCCAGGCCGCACCAATAAGAAAAGTTCTATTCTGAGCAGCTTATCCCGGACTTTTGTGACTCACTGTATGACATTCAAAGAGAACCTTAAATTACCATGCACATCAAATAGCAACAAAGGTGTGTTGAATGTTTGTCAAGTGAATTTCTCTCAAGTAGAGGAGTGAATTTTTGTCACCACCGATTTGTATGGAAAAAGTAAATGCTTGTCACCAAATTATTTCGTTACTAAATGCTTTTACAAAAACAATAACATGAAATACTCTAATTGTGTTTAAACCCTTTTCAAATAATTTGATAACGAAAATGCAGTTGAGAAAAATTCAGGCCTCGTTAGTGAGTTCTTGTCACAGTGACAAAAATTCATAACGCCAGCAACAAATATACAGAAAGACACTTAATGCACTTGCAGCCAATTGAAAAAGGAAAATAAATGACACAGCAAATAATAACAAACAGTGACCGGCTGATTCGTCCCGCACAATTCATACCGCACTACAATTCGTCCCGCACAATTCGTTCCGAACACAATTCGTCCCGATCTCAATTCCTCCACGCACAATTAGTTCCGAGCATATTTCGTCCCCAGCACAAATAACAAAAAACAGAAACACACAAACACACATAAAAGTGTTATGTTGTTAAATGTTAATGTTTTATACAAAGTTGTATTCAAAAGGTGTTGGTCACAGGGTAAAATTCCACGACCCACTACCCACCAATACCAAGGGTTGTATTCCCTTAGCGTGATTCATTGTGTGTGTGTTTTTGTATGTGGATGGAATTGTGCGGGATGAATTTTGCTGGGGACGAATTGTGCGGGAACAAATTTGTATAGGAATTAATTGTGATAAGGATGATTTGTGGGTGGACGAATTATATAACACAGCAATATATATATTAGAATATATTAGAACATTTTTTTAGATTATTTAAACAATAGGCTGAATTGCACTTTATGTGGCGCACTCCCATTTTATGCTAAACATTCAGATCATTATTTTTCAGAGTAACACATCTTTTGGAAGACCCCTTTTGACCATTTTTAAAACTCCTATATGGGGAGATAGGGGTAAACTGTAATGATGCACTTATTTAAAAAAAACATCATTGATTTAATTTTACTTTTTTTTTTTTTTTAATTATGACTTCTAGTAAAAAAGTTTCATACACGTTTGAAACCCCCTTAAAAGGGTGAGTACCCCTCTACCCCTCTATCACGTAGTACTAAAAAATGATCAGGGACAAAATGTGAACATTTTTGTTTCTTCAAACCAAAGGCATAACATTTTCTGTCTGATCATTTTAAAGTAATACGTTTTTTGTGCTTAAACCCCTATCAAACTTTTTTGGGGGTTTTAAGTTTGTATAAATATTTTTTATTTGAAGTAATATAAACAAAATAATATATGGGTAAACTGTTCTGATGCACTTATTTCAAAAAAAAAAAAATATTTAATTTTTCTTTTTATATTTTTATTATAACTTCAAATAAAAAAAGTTTCATACAAATTTAAAACCCTCTTAAAGGGGTGATAGGGGCTTTAGCCCCAAAATCGTAGTAAAAAAAATGATCAGGGACAAAATGTGAACTTTTTTGTGTTTGCTTCAAATTGCGCCCCATAAAGTGCAATTTTGCAAAACAATGCTTACAACAAATAGAAAGAGCAGATGCAATAACATGCTTACAACAAATCACAACAAATAGAAAGAGGAAATGCATTAAAAAAACAAAATAAAAAAAGAGGACAAAGCTGAACAAAGAATGCTGCCGAACATGATTGACGCCACGGAAGCCCAAAATTCCTCTAATTCATATGCTGTCACGCTTTGCCGCTAAAAAGGTTCATCCTCCATCGTATTTCTAAAATAATTATTGGATGGACAGCGACAATATTTAAACCAAGAGTCCACTGGTGCTATAAATCCATAAATTGATGAGCAGATAAGTAAAGCCAAAAAAGAGGAGCTTTAAAAAAATGGGTATGGACAGCGACATTGGTTATCCTGAGCCTGTAAATCAATACATTGAAGAGCACAAAAGTAAAGCCAAAAGAGAATCGCAAAGTTGGAGAAATGTGGTTTAAGAAAATAAAAGAGGACAAATGTACAATGTTGAAAAAAATTAAGACGCCTCATTCGTTGAGCCATTCATAAACTGTTCCTCATCCATCATATTCCTAAATTATTTTTTGGATGGTCAGCAACATGGGGTAAACCTGCTGTCCATTAATGCTTCAAATACGAGAAAAGTAAATCCAAAAAAAAACTAAACTAAACTTAAACTTATACCTAATTATTACTAAAACTTTTAATGTGGGTGTTATTGATATATTTGTTCAATATAAAAAATATCGCTAAACTTGCGCAAATCAGTAAACAACGATAGATAAGGGCTAATTCCATTTCATAATTAATGCAGATCAAACAATTTAATTTTCAAACTATTCACGTTGATTTTTCAGAATATAAATGTAGTACTTGATATTTATCACAGTAAAACCAACAACAATTGAATTATAGCGTTAATTGTATACATCAGTTGCTCAGTAAGTTGCCAGCTAACTTCGGAGGTACTTTTTGTCCTTTTTTGCCTATACAACTGACTTAATTGAATTTTACATTTTTTCCTCCTCTTCACCAATTTCTATGTTCAGAACGGTGTGGTATCAACTCAATCTCATCCTCGTTGCATATGTCTGCACAACTTTAATACGGTATTATTTTTGATTTATATTTATAAAATATATCTATCTATCTATATGTTAAACTGTATTATTGATAAGAGCTAAAACTATAAATATGGCTAAATGTGTAAATGGAGGAAATAAAAATTAAACAAAAAAACTACTCGGAAGTTGAGTGTAGACTCAACGAAATCATGAGCCAACCTTAAATCGGTGAGCCAAAAGTATTATTTCGAAAAAAAATTAAGTAGTTTTTTAGTGCAATTAAATCGAGGTTATAAAAAACAGTGCTGTTATTACTAGGAACCCTTAGTCCGTGCTCAAAGTTATTACAAAATGACATTACAAATATTGTTGTTGTTTTGTTAAAACATCAATTTTATTCAAAAAAAACACAAGGTCGGATGGACAGATCTAATTTATAATCTTAAAATTAAATTAAAATTAATCTAGCTACTTTTACATTAACCACAGTCATCGAATCAAAAATGAGGCTTGGCCCAATTACTTTTTGCAGATGGCTCTAAGCAACAACTTTATGTTAAACCTGATCGACTTTTAGAGGTTATGTACTAAGTCTAAAGTAACAGGACCGTGGAAGTTATGACATTAAATTAGCACAAGTCAAATTTTCTGATGTCGCCAATGTTTTTGATTAAACGTTCCTCTTCTTCTACAACCTAGATAGGTCAGAACCACTGACCACTGGACCACGGTGAATTTGGTGAATTCGTCCAATACTAGGAGTTGGTTTTTGTTTTTTTTACAGGAATCGGGATTATTATCCCATTGCCAAACCTACTAACTAACTAACTAACTAACTAACTAACTTATCTTATTTATCAAATTGTGTGGTTATTAGGTGAACCAATAATGGAGGTGCTAACCTCCTTATGTTTGTACTTAACAAACGGAACTCGGGCTCGGGGGGTTGTTCACATCCCCAAGGTTTCGTCTGAAATATTCATGTATGTTGGTTATGTTCATCATGTACAGACTCGACCCCCCTGCGGGTTATTTGACAGAAAATGGCTCAGAGATTTTTATTGAAGGATGTCCAAAAGCATTGGCTGCTAGCTAATAATAAAAAGAGGGAGGCGGGAGAAAATATATAGCAAATATTCAGCCATAAAAAACACTGCCAATCAGGCTGAAGACCGTTGGGCCTTAACGCAAATGTCATAGCACAGCTATAGCACAATTTTTCTAGACTGATGAGGTGATCTACAGGTCTGTAGACATTTGAAGACAGTTGGGCCTGAACCCAAATGTCATAGCACATCTATAGCACAATTTATCTGTACTGATGAGTGGACTCACAGGTCTGTAGACATTTGCAGACGGTTGGGCCTGAACCCAAATGACATAGCACAGCTATAGCACAATTTGTCTAAATTGATGAGTGGACCCACTGGTCTGTAGACATTTGAAGACCGTTGGGCCTGAACCCAAATGTCATAGATCAGCTATAGCACAAAATTTGTCTAAATTGATGAGTGGACGCACAGGTGTGTAGACATTTGCATATATAGCACAATTTGTCTAGATTGATGCGTGGACCCACAGCTCTGTAGACATTTGCAGACCGTTGGGTCTGAACCCTAATGTCATAGCACAGCTATAGCACAATTTGTCTAGACTGATGAGTGGACCCACAGGTCTGTAGACATTTGCAGACCGTTGGGCCTGAACCCAAATGTCATAGCACAGCTATAACACAATTTGTCTAGACTGATGATTGGACCCACAGGTCTGTAGAGAACCAGTACGCAGCCAATCTGTCAGTTGTCAATTTATTATAACCGAGTATATATTATAACCTGTAACAATCTCATAAAACACAATGGAGAATAGTGGCTACAACGATTTATTTAATTTAATTAAGGAGTTGCTAGCTGAATTGATCGTTCAGTCTGAATGAAGGTAAATTATGGAAGCGACTGACACTTATTGTACAGCCACGTGTTATTTATATTTATTATTTAGGTTTGTACAAATTTTAAGTGAAAAATCAAAAATACTCACTTTGGATAGAAGTCCTTTATTTTTTCTGTGATTTTGTTTGGATCTCGTTTTTGCAAATTGTATCTGCTGAAATATGTTCAAATATAAGATTATGTGGAGACTTTATAGTCAATGCAATTTACCTGGGAAATCGAGGCTTTCGGTATTTGGGCTTCTTCGGTTCAGTGGATTGTTTCATATAATTAGGCAGACTTGTTGGAAATTGTTGCAGGTACGATACCCTCATGCTGGGTGCGTTTTTTGTAGCTGGCAAGTGCACAAATATGCGCCGTTGCGCAGCCGGAGTTCTTTCAAATTGTGCTTTATTGTTCGACGCAGACGTGCTGGGCATTTGTTCTATATGACAATAACAACCATAAATCTGATGTAGTTCTAATTGTACATTATTGTACGCATTCATAAACCGATCTAATTGTTCTTTATCGTACGAACCCGACGTGCTGGGCAATTCCAGTCCCGGTATAGAAGGAAGGTTAAAATTATTAGTTGGACTTTCTTCAAATTGTGTATCACATAATGACGGTGACTTGCTGGATAATAGGTAAACTGAAGACATATTTATATCTTTAGCCAGACTACTGTTCAATCTCAAATTCGACGTGCAGGGCTTAGGTGACTTTGAAGAATTGTTCGGCATTGTCAAATCTACAGGAATGTTCAATTCCAAATCCGATGTGCAGGACGTGGTCGTTTCTGAAGAATTGTTCGGCATTGCCAAATCAGCAGGAATGTTCAATCCCGACGTACTGGGTCTTATCGACTCTGCTGACTTGTTCGGAATTGTTAAATTTGCAGGAATGGTCAATCCTAAATTAGAAGTGCTGAGCATGGTCGAATTGTTTGGAACTGTTGAATTTGCAGGAATGTTCAATTCCATATCCGACGTGCTGGGCGTGGTCGACACTGAAGAATTCTTTGGCATTGTTAAATTTGTAGGAATCTCTAATCTTACATCCGACGTGCTGGGCATGGTCGTCATTGTTAAATTTTCAGGAATGTTCAGTCTCAAATCCGACTTTCTGGGCGTTGTCGACTCTGATGCATTGTTAGGTATTATTAAATCTGCAGAAACGTCCAATCTCAAATCCGACGTGCTGGGCATGCTGGACTCTAAAGTATTGTTCATACATATATCCAAATTTCTAAAACATTCGGAAATTTGTGTTTGTTCCGAATTGTCTTGCATACATATCTTTTTTCTATTTGCATAGTCCGGTTTATAAAAAATGGCTTCTTCTATAATCTCTTTTCCTGAAGCAAATGAGAAAGCATTCGTTTCGGAAATTTTGTCTACTGAAACAATATTCTCGGTAGTTTTTGTTTTGATTGACATGTCTACGAGATTATGACTATCATCTTCTTTGTTTTGTTCTTCTTCCACATCTGTACTTTCATTGGGCTCCTCATTGGGATCGCTAAATTTCTCCAAACTGGTAAGCTGATCTCGAAGAACTGTATCGTCCTTGGATTCCTCATCTTGACTATCGTCACTAATCATTATAATATTGGAAGGTTCATTGTCTTTTTCATCGTTTTCCTCTTCCGAATCAATGTCCATTGACTCATAAAAATTGTTATTTAATTGTGCATCAGCCTCGAAGCTGGCTTTCACTAGAGCCATAACTTTTCCACGGCCTACGCATGTGTTTACTTGATTGCCAAATGCAACAATGTCATCCGGCATTTTTAGTGTTTTAACACATTTAGGAATAATTCTGAAAACAAAAGAGAATAAAAAAATCTTTAAATTACAATATTAATATTAAGTAGTTTTTAAAGTAATTAAAATAATTAAAATTTACATTAGCATTAAGCTTCCAAGCATTAACAGTGTACACGAAGTCTACAACTTAGAAAAAAACATTTTTACAGTTTAAGTTTTTACGAGTAAATCCCAGGCTTTGTAACTTGGTTATATGGATATAGCCAAATTTTAAAGTCAAAATGTCTAAGATTAACTTAGTCATTTATTGTCAGCCCATCAGCTTGCCTTTGTTTAAGAAAGGGGGGCTGCGATCTTTTATAAAGTGGGCATAGTATTGAAAATTCAGAGTGGAATGTACTATCATCGGGAACCAGATACAGTACTAATCGCTGCAAATGCCCAGACGTTTTATTGGATGCTATCGATTGGTCGAGTGCAGAATGAAACGTCGCTGAAATAAAAAAGAGACTAAAAAGCCTGCAGGATGTACTCTCTTCTATGCCTAAGGACAAGTGGAAAATATCCATAAATGAGGTATGATGTCCAAACAAAAAAATTGTAAAATTCATTATTAATTATTGAATTGGGATGGCGTTACCAAGCTTGTAAACAATGAAGCTATATAAAAATATATGCCACAATATTGTCAAGCAAACAAATATTCATAAATGAAGTAGGTTGTCTAAAAACAAATCATATATACAAATTTAGAGAATTTAATATATTATTAACAATTGCTGAATTAACAATTGCTGCATTGAAGCAAGTATAATTATTTTGTTTAATTCTAATATTAAGGCCAAAACCAATGTTGAAGTCCAGCCATCGCAGAGAAAAAAATATCGACATCGATCACAATTTCTGTGTTTATTTAACTAAGAAATATGCACTGAAAAAGAAAACTATACGAACTGATAGGGCCTAAAAGTTTGAAAATTTTGTGGGAAAATGTAATAATATAATTAAAAAAAAAACTTAAGGAATAAGATGAGATTGACATTGAACAAACGCGATAAAGATAACCGCCTAGTAACCGACCCAATGTGATTTTTGGATATACATTCTGGCAATAGACGTCGAAATAAATAGCGTTATTCATTTGCCTGCGGAAAACGATTTCGAAAGCCTCGTCAAAAAATGAAAAAGGTAAATTCAGACCAATAACCGACACATTTAGAAGCCCGCCGAAACAACATATCAGCCACACCTCAAATTACACCAAGAATTGTTCCTGGATGGGCTTGATTGAACAACGCCATAACTCATCGCCTGTCGCATTCCTCGCATTTTTTTAGTTTCTATGTAGTTTCATTCATAACTCCTATCCTTTAAAATCTTTTGATCAATCCCCTTTCAACCTCCCCGTTAAGATCCCACAATGCCTACTTAGCCACCGAATGATAGCAAGTCCTTCTTTATTTACAACAACGGGACAAGGCTGATAAATGACAGTATTTTTATCTCCAGTTGCCTGTTTCACTTAATTGCAAGTAAATAACGAACGACCACCATCCCATTAACGGGTATAATGTCGCCCACAGCCACCGCGGTTCAGCACCCGTAGGCATTTCATTCGTGATGGGGCAATGAGCTAACAACATTACAGTAACATCCCGGACTGATCTGCTACTTGAGGTCATTACTCCTCATCATACATTACTGGGATAGGAGTCACAATTTGCATTGCCCAATTTATAGGTTGTCATTTTTTAATTTATTGGAGCACATTTTTTAATTTTTTAGAGCACATTTTTGAATTAATTACTGGACGCTTTATTCGTACCCTTAAAAAAAACTGGAAAAATTTACCGAAACTATCCTGCAGTGTGCTAAATCCTTCCAATCGCAACAACCCCCGATAATCCAACGCCGAGTCTTCAACAAACCCCCTATAATTGGTGGAACGACGAGTATTCAACCAAATATAAAGCCAAAAAAGAAGCCATCAGGGTGTTTAAAAGATGTATGAGCCGTGAAAATTATATAGAATACCTAAGATGCCAAGCTCAGTTTAATAAAATAAGTTATTAGGTTCGGCTCTTCTCTTGACAAGGACCTCCATGACGACAATGTGGAACATGGGACGCAGATATCGTGAACTTACTGGTAGGAGAACGTGTATTTCTAAAGACTGGTTACCGGACTTCTGCACCAGACTGGCGCCATATGCCCTAACAGCGATAACCCGCCCAGTAATGGACCTCAACATAAAAATATCGACGCAATTGCCCTGTTACGAAACGGAGTACATAGACCATCTGGCACATGAGGGAAAAGCTCAAGGACATGTCAATGGCTGAATACGCATCCGTTGCTCCTTCTATATTTGAAAACTGGAAAACCACGCAGCCAAGCAACAGCATTTATATTTACAGTGATGGGTCTAACCGGGCTTGCCATATTTATTGACGAAACTAACCAGCAGTCGTTTCAACTAACATCTCCGTCATCAGTTTTCACTTCGAAACTAAGAGCGATATTTTGGGCCTGCAAAAAACAGTTGTCTCAGACAGCATGGCAATTCTTACGGCGCTAGTGTCACAACAGTCTTCTTTAACGAACAGTGGACACGACTCTCAACTCAAACTCGCCAGAAAACGAAGCCTGTCAAGTGTGCACCCCTCTTGCAATCGTATTGGTAGACGTGTACGCTACAAATGGGTCCAGAAGAAACCACACAAATTATTTGATTGCAACCATTGTCCAAAAAAACGACAAGTTGTGCAACTGCACTTATTGTCACGTCAACATATTGGTCTGACTACTGTACTCCGATGCTCCCTATCATCAGTTCACACTTGAAGGGTCTGAACATTACTGAGCCTGAATTTGATCATCTGATGCTCTGGATGCTGGTGTCTTTGGTAAAATACTTATGGATGGAGTACGCCAACTGCACAGAATACCTTGTTGGATCGGCTATGAGAACACGTCCGAAATTCAGTTTGCATGGATTCTGTAATTACTGTTACGGACGTACTCGGTGTGGAGGCGTTGTCCGCAATGGCTGCAGAGTCATCAGAATAACTGGCCAAAATGTCCGACCAGTGCAAAAGTGGTAAGTTATTATTAATATATATGCCAGTCAACACGAAGTTGCAATTTGTTGGCCGGTACGCCAAAGATTTGGACGATCTTACTCCAGAATATACAAAATGACAAAATATGCAAAAGACAACATCTTTGCATCAAAGAAAAATATGGTGACAAATCAAAGAACAGCTCCTCAATGGAGAATTGGTACTAGAAGTCGAGTGTTTATCCATATAATTAAGTGATAAGTTACACCATTTTCAGATGGCCTGCCAGGAATATTGAGGGATATTGTGATGGCCTACTAGGTATATTATAACTTACTTCTTACAGGATGATTCCGATGATGTGGTTTCAATTGAATCGTCAAATCGTTTTTCTGCAATATACCTAAAAAAAAACACAAAATTCATATATAAATATGGTAAGTACGAAACCGTAGCTTTTGTAGCCTACTATGGAACTTACTTCTTACTGGCTGATTCCGTTGATGTGTGTGGATCTGGTTCGCCCTTTCGTTTTTCTGCAAAATACCTAAAAAAAAAAACAACCGGAATAAGTAAAGCCATTTTATTTCGGACTATGCACTATGTATGGGCGAGGCGATAGGTTTCCGGAAAGCACGTCCTGGTGGAAATAAATGAATGAAAGAGGACTAGACAACTCACAGGTTTCCGTTATATCGCTGATGCACCTAGAGAACGTTCCAACAGCGAAATGGTCACACTTGAAAGGTCTGAAACTTACAAAACCTCTGTTCTAAATCCAGAACAAAATAGATGTTCAGTTAGGTCCTGACATCATTGGACAGATTATCCTAGACGGTATTTGACAATGCACGAGGTACAGCTCAGAAAACCACATTGGGCAGGATTCTGTTTGGAAAAGTTCGAGTAGGCCAAACAATTTTAACTTCCATTTCCTCAATATTCCATCTGAAGTACGTGAATGCAGCTTCTACCTAGACCTCAACCTTGAACAAGCTATTAAAACTATTGCGGTGGAATCCAGCATACATGTCACAAAGCGTCACAAAAAGGAGTTTGTTGTCCTGAGTATGGCAAACTCCAGAAGGAGAGCTTGAATTTGGCGCTGCCTGATCATTTAGCAGATGCGTGGCTTAATTGCCGTGAATCTGGAGACATTAAGATTCCACACTCGGTTGGCTATTGAAAACTGTCCGAAGTTCAATTCATTCATCAAGCCGTTACCACGTATTTGCTCATTGCATAATAAGTCCACTAATAGATAACCTACCTCTTACTGGAAAATTCCGTTGATGTGGTTTGAACTGGATCGTCCAGTCGTTTTTCTCCAAAATACCTATTTAAAAAAAATACAATATTAATATAAGTCAGTAATGGATGGGTATGGATAATACTCACCTCTTACTTGATGATTCCGTTGATGTTTTTTCAACTGCATCGTCAAATCGTTTTTCTGCAAAATACCTAAAAAAAAATATTGATAAAAATCAGGAATAAGTAAAGCCAGCTGGAATAGGCGGGATATAACTTACTTCTTTCCGGATGATTCCGATGATGTGTTTTGAACTGGATCTTCCAGTCGTTTTTCTCCAAAATACCTATTAAAAAAAAAACAATATTTATATAAATCAGTATTGATAATTTGAGTATTTTAACTTACTGCTTACTAGATGTTTCCGTTGATGTGGGAACTGGATCGCCCTTTCGTTTTTCTACAACATACCTAAAAAAAATACAATATTAATATAAACTATTTGTTAAACCAATCGAGTCTAACGAAATGTAACCACCAGCTTACTATCTCTTAAAACAGGAGCGGAAATTTGCTGGTAAGAAAAGGAGTCGTTAACAGGTTCGATACAAGCGGATCGATAACGACAACTGAAAACAAGACTTCTAAGGTTGTTTGAGTCAGAAAGCAAATGCCGCCAAACTGGAGAAAAGGACATTTGACAAAATGTTGAAAATGTGCAGCTGACCAACTCTGCCTGCACAAACGATATGGCCAAACAGTACAGGATCCTACAGGGTAATCTGTGCCAATGAAGATACGTCCAGAGCACCAGTTTGGACCGAACTATGGATAGGATGTTACTAAAGTACTAAAAATAAATAATAATCATAAATTCGACCGGATCTTTGGCTAAATAATAATAAATTCAATACTCGTAAATTTAAAAGCGATTGGTTAGAGATTCCGGGTTTTTGTGGTTTGCCGAAAAAAACTTAACCCACAATTGAATGAAGGGAGGAGATCTGTATTGATGGACATCTCAACCCAAACATTCACTCAGACCACAGGCGATGAAGAGCATGAAATGCACTTGGCGAGGATGCAAGTATTGTAATAGTATCAAAAATAATCTTTGTCCAAAGTATCGCGTGCGCGAATAAATCCTATTCAAAGGAACGTAACGTAACGTAACGTAACGCCATTCCGTTATCACAGCAGTTCAATGTACACCAGTCACACCAAACGATGCCATCATGGAATCTAACCTCAAGAACATCACCAGCCTTCGTAGTTAGTTCGAATTGGTTCTCTGAAGAAGATCACCACCCTTCCCTGAGTGATCAATAGACATAATGATGTACAATGATGAGTTCGAGCATCAAGTCATGCTGTTACTTTTCAAATATCATCACCAAATTCTGACCATTGCACTATATAATGCCACAATTGACAGGCCTAACGCTAGAATTGTTATTTGGGTGTGATGACTATGAGTGCAGTCCGATCCATTTGGACAATCAACCTCACAGTTTTGAGATGGATCTTTTCGGGCCCCGTGTCTGTCGAATCAGATTAGATTATAAGCTTGCAACAACAAACTTCATGATGTGCCTATCGGGGAATTAAGCCAATAATGATCATTTGCATATAAATTATGGTTGGAAGGCCCAGAGTGGATAATAGAGGGTTCTGTGTCAGAGGGCAACCCAACCCTTATAAAATGTTCCCAAGCGGAAGTCACTCGATACATTCTTAGCTAAGTTAGCTATGGACATAGAGGTCCCATATCTTAAGATTACGTACTTTGATAAATGTAATGAGAAATTGGATGCCTAAAACTTAAGGTTGTATCCTTTGCCTCGACTGGAGTTATGTGGTCCAGTGCTTCTCATGCAGGTTTAACTGAACGATGAAAGATCACTCCGCTTGCCATGCTCCTATGATGGTGGGCGGAAAAGGACCGATTGTTCTCGGATAGCTCAAGTGGGATTCAGATATCCAGAATCATTACCCATACAAGCACTGGCAATATTTGCCATCTGAACTAAAATCGACAGACTGCACTTCTAGAGGCGATTCTCCAAATGAATTGGCAGACCATGGACCAACATGGTTGTACACATATTGTCGACATTACATCTTCGGACCTGATCGACAAATATTCTGACAAGAGAAAACTCACACAAGTAACAGCGTTTGCGACAAACTTTTGGGGCATTATGACCATACGAAATTCAACAAGGCAGTGATTTTTGTTGAGACAGTTGACAGTTGAGACCACTAGATCCTTTCGTGATGGCTGATGGACTCCTTCGAGCTGATGGCAGGTTAATAAATGCCCCTAACCTAGCGGCAGTTAACAAAACACATAGTCGATTCACTCATTCCTACGATGATCTTCCTGGCTGATCGATGGGCCAACAGAAGATGTACAAAATGCTTTTGTTAAGCAACAAAACGCTCTACACAAATAATGGCTCCACTTCCTGCAGCTAGAATTGTCTCCTCACACCCATTTCTGCATACCGCTATGGACTTTTCGGGTGCAGTCATATAGATCTAGTCAGTGATCTCAAAACGACCGGATTTATTGCGGCTGCCCATTTGTCTTGATGGTCAAGATAGTCAAGATAAACTTTACACAAAAAAAACTCCAGTGTAAAGTGTTGATGCTTAGTTAAGATTTTATGTCGGCGGTACTTTAGTGAATTCTAAAACCAAAAGAAAAAGACCAAAAAAAAAGTTTTATTTACGTTTCCATATTATCTTGTGTACAAAGTCCCAAAAACGTTTCTAATATTATTTGCAAGTGATGAATATAATATTGTTGTTTTTCCTAGCAAAATGTGGATCTTCTTAAAATATTACATTATTGAAATCGAATGTACCGGCGTTTGGCCGTAAGTCGTTTGAATAGGCCGTTTAACCGAATGTGTCGTTTGGCCAAATGTTATACAGCTGATAAGGCCGTTTAGCCTAATGATTCATTTGGCCGAATAAGCCGTTTGTCCTTGGCCAAATGGTCGTTCAGCCTGATATTTGTTTAGCTATTTCGTCTTATTTTTATTTATAATAAATGAATAATATAACTTGTAAAAAAATCACTTTCTGGTATGAAATAAAATAAACCCTTTGAAATGGCAGATAGTAGGTCGTGGTACCCTGTGGCCAAGACCTCTTGAATCGCGCTTAGGGAAAACCACCCTTAGGAATGACGGATGGAGGTTTGGCTAAACTATTCGACTATTCGGCCAAACTGCTCATTCGACAAAATGTCCCATTTGGCCATGTATCGTAGTAATCGTGTCGTCATTTCGAGGGTTACGTTAATGGATTTAAGAATGCACAACGATAAAAAGAGGAAACCATCTGAATTAAAGTGCTACTATCGAAAACCTCTTCAGGCTGCCGTCATCGAACAGGTTACCTCCAATAGCCAAACAAAACACATTACAATTTAACAAATGTATTTTACGCCGGGCTTTTGAATTATTTTTTGCTTGCTCCCACAACCTGTCATTTTAGCCCAACAACTTCTTTAAAATGCGATCCCGACAAAAAAAATGTTTTTTTTTTTTTTACTTACCACCCATTACTATCCGCAGTGGTGACTTTCGATCCTTTGGTTTGTCTATTCATAGAAATAAAAAAAACAGAATTAAACTTTTGCGTGTTTAGCAATATTGTATGTTACGTACGTGTGGTGTTCCTGTGCTTTTGCTTTTGCCTTTGCTTTGGCTGCTTTAGCTTTTATATCAGCAATATATTTGCTTTTAAGGATTTTCATGATGACGATTGCGGGTTCTTGTCCGATTGGTTGCTTTTCGCTCCGTTTTTATGTGTTAGCTAAAAATTGAATATATTTAAATTTAAAAAAATTATATATATAAAAAATTATAGTAGCACATCTTAAAACCCAATGATAGTCTAAATTCGGTGGTGTTTGAAAAACGTCATCCTCGTATTGGACGGATTTATAGTATACATTCAAAAACAATATCACGAAAAACACGTTTGGGAAAGAGGAGACCGCGACCAGTTTAACCCAAGCCAGTCGACGTCACATTACCAACAATAATTACTACTTCACTGAATGTCAACCCCATGATGGCCGGGCCGCAGAGTATCCGACTGGTAAAAGTCCTATACAAACGACGAACGTTAACATTGAACAGCAGGGTAGAACATAGAAAAATTACAACTTTTGGACACCCTGTAAAAAAAAGGCAGCAAAAACCAAAATAGTTAAAGCTGACATAATACATTTTTTTGTATAGGTAGGTTAAAAATTGTCCGGTAAAAGTCTCCGGATGATCAGGTATAGCTCTTAAGCAAATCTTTAAAAAATCGGTTTTTGCTCAGGGAAACCCCGTCCTAAAAGTTTTTATAAAATACCGTAACGCCAAAACAAACGGACGGACGGATTACGCTGAATTATATTGATTATTATAACCATAGCTACTAAAAAAGACTAAACCAAAAATACTCGAACCCAAAATTTGTATTTATATTTCTATAAGAAAATTACAATCCACACAAACATCAATTACCATTTTGAAAATGTTAATACAATTATTATAATAATTTATTTCAATTTTTATTTTCACATTCATGCATATTAATAACAATTGATATTTATAACAAAATGTCTTGAACATAAATATCGGTCCACTGTGTAAAATATAGTTCAGTGCATTTCAATTACAAAAAGTTCAAGGATATTGGTTTTGGCTGACAAATGTTTGGCAGTGATAAGTGCTGTGTATGATCGCGTACGGGTACAAAATATTGGATTCACTAAGTCAAACATGTATATAATTTAATTTTTTAGCAGCATTTTGTGTTTATGCATATAATACATGATATAATAATGCGCATAAATCTATATATCATGTATATGTATATGTTGGTAAAATTGTATTGATATATTACAATATTCACAGACAATGTTTACCGCTACATTATTGAATTTAACAAATACAACAATTCACGCAAAACATATTAGCATAACCATAATAACTTAAAAATAACCTTCAAATTTATTTAATATATTATTATATCCCGTTATTTTTTTACAAATATATCTGTTTCAGAATTTGACCAAAAAGAAGCTGGTTGTTGGATGGTGTAAATTACGACATTCTGAAATGCATTGGATTCATTGAAACCTAAGTTAAAACATAATTTATTTAGTTTTATATAACATTCAATCAGGCATTTGGTGTATAATACATGATATTACAATGTGCATAAATGAATTATATGTATAAAATAATAACATGCTTTATATACACATCCATTATATCAACGGTACATGTTTTGTCTGTACAAATACATACAACATTACACACAAAACTTAATAGTATAGCCGTAGATATTCAATAACATTAAAATAAATGTCCAATTAATTTTATTTGATATTTTGTTGTGTACGATTTATTGTATTTGTTA
The DNA here is from genome assembly GCA_027564075.1 of Bolitophila hybrida. Taxonomy (NCBI): domain Eukaryota; kingdom Metazoa; phylum Arthropoda; class Insecta; order Diptera; family Mycetophilidae; genus Bolitophila; species Bolitophila hybrida. The sequence continues at coordinate 24,726 of JANSTU010029632.1, forward strand.
TATTATTCTTATCCCGTTATTTTAATATATTTCTAAAACTATATCTCTTGTTTCAGAATTTGGATTATATGCGCTATTCAAACAGTGTTGCCGTTCTAGTCCCAACGAACTAGATGTAGTCCTTTTTGATGTTTTATTGTCCGCTAAAACGGTTTTATGCTGGTCCGTTTTTCAATTTGTTACGATTCTCAATCTAATGAGAGTCAAAACAAAATGCAAGAAACAGTTGGTGTAAGTTGGTAAGTTAATACATTAATTCGAAAGATAAGTACATATTTTTAAACATGCTATTTAAATAAATAGATGTTTAAAAGAAACAATGGAAAAGCAGCAGCAACTACATCAGATACATCATCTGTTCTGTCTCGTTGACTGTATGTAAACTCAAAAACCAGAGCGATGAAATGGATTACGAGGATGAAGAGCCGATTTAACATAAGAATTTATTTTGATTGGATCATATTTAACCGAATATTTGTATAATCGTATTTATCGGATTCCATTTATGTCTAGTGATACCCATAATGATTTTGAAGGTGTCGTTGGTCCTCACACAATAGACAGAGTGACTATATCAGACATTGAGTCGGACAAAGAGGAACATACTGCTGTTAAAACAGGTTTATGGTAAGCCATGTTTGTTATGTATTTAAAAATATATATTTATATACATTTATTTCTTTATGGATTAACAAGGAACGCTGGTACAAACTATTATTACTGAGCCAGTGGACGCAGGTACATCCGTGGGCCGAACAACGATAAAGTACTACTTTTTGCACAGCTTGCCAAAATATAGTAAAATGCAGTATCGCGCATCTCGTAATGGCTAGAAAGTCCGAAACAGGCGCATTGGAACGACAAATTACCTTGTTTGCTATTGAACACAACGTGGCATTTAATATCATTGGTCATCTGACTAAATAAATTAAAGTGTGCGCGCTGCATTAAAAGGCAGTGCAGCCAATGAGATTGTTAAAAATCAATTTGCACCCGAACAACAACATTTCAACATTTTGCAGTGATTTTAGACAAGAAATGTATTGCGGCTGTGGTTTGTTATTTCGACACAAATACAGTGAGTCGGTTGCTATGTTTGCTTGATTCATTGACCATTACGGGTTCACACGAGTGGTCAGGTCATGCTATCATTCATTCATCTCCATTCAGCAAGGAAAAATATATGTAATACAAACAAAAACGTAGTCATATCCGATATAAAATTGTTATTACTAGTTTCGATCCACATTTGAACATAACATGTACACGACAACACGGACGTCAACAGCAACGTCAGGAACTAATTTCAAGGTACATTCGCTCCAGTAGCATTTCTATGCCAGCCAATTCTACACTTAACTTCTTTACAGAACACCACCTGGTATGAAGAGACTAAAGTTATAAACCTCCACCTACCCCAAATGACAATATCAAGCTAAAATCACAAAGTTTACCATTTAGTGAAAAAAACCTAAAAACAACTACACAGACATGTGACATTTCAAAAGACAGAGTGTATACAACCGCAACAACAAAACGCAAAATGATGATGATGATGATGATCACAAATCTCTAATGCGCATGCTGAAAGAGAAAGAAATAAACCATTTCTCAGAAACACCTAAGAGCTACAACACATAAACCTTTTACTAAAAGGTATAGATGTCTCTTTTATCAACGAGGAG
>JANSTU010029633.1:0-12215 GCA_027564075.1 Bolitophila hybrida
GGAAGGAAACTATGTTGAATAATAAAAATGAATTTTGACAAAAAAATGTGTTTTTCATTGAAACGATACGAACTTTTGAGTTATATCTATACCTATCTATATTCGTAATCGTAAATCATCAGTAGTTATATTATTATATATATTATTATATTCAATTTATATATTGAAACAGTGGTAATTATTTGGTAATCTAAATAAAAAAAAAACTGTGGCTTTAATATGTGACACAGGGCACTACCGCACAGAGAATACTCAAAATAGATTAGGCGCACTTATGAACACACAATTGCGAGGGGGGCCACTACCGCAATATATAAAAGTCACAAATTAATAAATTACATTTTAATAGACAAATATACAAACAGTTATCTTCAACGTACGGAACAGCTGTCGTGAAGTATGTAAAATAGCGGTCAAAGGAAGAAGAGACTAAGAGAGTGAATCTCTGAATCGCGCTTCTTTTAAACATGTGTAGATTTGTAATATAATAGAATTAATGTCACATCTAATAGTGTGTTTATATATGTATTCAATGTGTATTTTAAATGTTTGTTTTTATGTATTGTAATTTGTGTTATTATAATTTACATTTAACTTTAAATATATATATGTTACACAATTTGTGCGTGAACATACAAGATTCCTCTTTGCTGGTTGCAACTTTCAAGATTTCATATTGTTTGTTTAATTACACTACCATAACACTCTAAACTATAACTATTGAATCACTTATTCTAAACTAAAACTCCATAAACTTCTAAACGATACCACTCTAACGGCTAACGGTTAAGGCTCCAATGCCGATTCGGAAAAAATGTGGGCGTTTGGATTCACGGCACATGGGTGATTATGACACCCGTACTCCTCTGTTCCAGGATACGTCTTGGCTTGGCTTGGCTTGTCACTGAGACAAGAATTCACTAACGAGGACTGAATTCTTTTCAAGTTCTTTTTCGTCATCTAATTTTTTGGTGAGAAGAATTCACTGCCGAAGAGTGTTTTTTGTCACAAATTACAATAACGAATCAGAAAATAAAATAAATAAAAAAATAAAAATAAAATAAACATAATTCGAGTATTAAATTTAATTGTTGTTATAAAGGTTTTTAGTGACACAAAATCACACCTCTGCAGTGCATTTGATGACAAGAATTGGTGACGAAAATTCATATTTTTGAGCTTGAAATATTTTCCATACATATCGATGGTGACAAAAATGCACTACTCTACTTGAGAGAAATTTACTTGACAAAAACAACACCTAGACACTGTTGGTGGAGGAGGTTACGGTCTCGTACCCGGACCAACATAAATATATTTTTTTTAATACGGCACTTACCCTTCTCTGGAGTACTGGGTGGCTCCGGTAGAGAGGGCTTGGCGCGACTCGACAGGGAGAACTCGAAATAATCTCTAATTATGGACACCACAGTCATTGTTACCCTAAGGTTTTTGATCGGTATTACAACTAAAATTACTTGCACTGGCACTCGTCTTGTCTTCGCTTCCTGGTCGCTTACACTTTTTATTAGCCTCGGACAAGAATCTCTTCTTTAATGTAACTTCCGAGCAAAGTGAGAAGCTCGCAATCGGCTCTTTGTGTTCTCTAATAACGCCAAAATAAAAATAATATTGTGTGTTTTACGTATATCCCACAATACCTTTTTTGTGTAGTTCGCTAAACTCGAAAATGGCATATTGTTTTTCGGCGCAGTCAAAAGAAATACAAAAAACATATATATACACACACATATTCTGAGAAAATTTAAATCTATAAAAAAAAAATAGAAACAAAAAATGTTTAGTTCATCATCATTTTGAAAATGAACTGCGGTTGAAGAAGATCTATGGAGAGATACTAAAATTATGGACAATTAAGTGAAGGTATCAAGATTCGCCTTTTTTATCTTTTTCATACGTTAACGTGTGTAACTTATTTATTTAATTTATTTTTAATTTATTTTAATTCATATTCTACTAGTAGGTACTAACATTAAGTCCCGGGACTAACCACTTTAAACATTTAATTTTTGCAAAATTCCAATTTATGCATTTCTTTATGACGTTTTGTCTTTAGCTTCAAAATAGGCCTCAGTTTCGGATATATTACCTTATCATTAGACCTAAATTTATATCCCTGGAGCATCTTTTTGAGATCTGCGAACAGGTAAAACTAAGATGGGGCTATATCTGGTGAATATGGGGGGAGCAATTCGAATCTCAAATCATTTTATTTCACCATCGTTGTCATCGACATGTGGATCGGTGCATTGTCTTGGCGAAACAGAGGTTTTTTCTTTGTCATGTGTGGCCTTTTCTGCTTGATTGTGTCATTCCATCTATCCAACTATGCAATATGTAGTAGTCGCTGTTGATCGTCTGGCCCTTCTGAAGAAAGTGGATGAGCAAAATTCCGTGCGTGTCCCAAAAAACAGACGCCATGACCTTGCCTGCTAACTTTTGTGTCTTCTGATGCTTTGGGTGGCTTTCGCCCTATCCTCTCCACTAGGCTGACGCTTTTTTCGACTCCGGTGTATAGTACTAGATCCATGTTTCATCCATTGTTATGTACCGACGCAAAAATTCCTTTTTATCACGCGTTAACAGCTCCAAACAGCGCTCTGAATCATATATTCATTGTTGTTTTTGTTCCACTGTGAGCAATTTTTGTTCGATCGGACAAAACATTTTTAAAGATTTTTTAATGTTTTTGGGGTAGCCACCTCAATTGGAAGACCTGGGTGCTTTGCGACATCGATGGTTGTTAGATCAATTTTTAAATTCGCATACAATGGGCAAATGGTTCTTTTCGATTGAGAATTTTCCCGGTAAAAAGTTTAAAGCCATTGAACGGTATTCTTCTCCATTAAAAAACAGTGTTTGATTAAAACACGAATCTCGTGATTATTTTTTTACAAAATAGCCAATGTAGCGTAATTTGACCTTCAATGTCTCGACAACTACTGAACTAAATGTTCATAAACCATAAACACAGTCGTATTCTTCATATTTATTCAATTTTAACATTTATTCAATCTTAGCCATTATCTCATATAATTCTTTCATATTGACATCATGTGCGATTGGTATCGACGGTTTTTGGCTCACAATGTGTTATAATGCACTTTCATGTGGAAGCACTTATTGTTAGAAGCATTATGGTATAACGGTTCGCACGGTATGTATATGATTACGCGTTGCACCGGCCGCGTTTAGTAAAGTCATGTTAATGTATTAACATAGCTGGGCGTTGTGTCTTGGGGATGTCGTAAGTGACGTAGTGCAAGGATGTCGGCGTTGTGACGTGTGCCGTTACAGCTACAGGCAGTCCGTTGGCGCGGAACTGTTCGTCGTTGCGTAAAGTGGGCGTTCCAATATGGATGATGACGATGCCTTGGTGTTTCTGTGGTCCGAAGGTCGTGATAGCGTGGATGATGCTTCGTGGCTTGGTTTGATGTTTCCGTGACTAAGAAGCGTGGCGATCTTTTGTGAATCTTAACTTAAGTGCGAATGGCAATATAGACATTGAAACGGACGACGTGGATGCGGACGAAGACGGATATGTACAAGCTGATATTGTTGATAAGGATTGGCATGAAACGATTAGCGATATACCAAATTTTCGTCTGGTATCAAAATCGAAATAAGTGATACTACGTCTCCAAATAAGAGTTCCAAATATTCGTCAGTTATTTTCTAATTCGGGACTATGCTATCACCCGGCCATCTCTGCTACAATGTAAGTCAGAAGATTTGAACAAATCTTGAGATGTCTTAATACTAATCATGTGCGAGGTGAGTCACATATTGCACAAATATCTAATTTAATAAAATTGATAAATCAGAGCTTTCAAACAGCTTTTATGCCATCTGAGCAATTTGTGCTGGATGAATCATGTTTACTCCATAAAGGCAGACTTGTTTTCCTTCAGTACATAAAATCGAAAAGGGCTCGATTTGGAATAAAGTTCTTTAAACTATGTGATTCGTCTACCTACGTTTTAAATATTAAAATGTATAAAGGTAAACAGCCCGATGCTACGAAAGGTTTTAAAATTGAGGCAATAATAAATCGTCTTGTTACTCCATACTTAGAAAAAGGTCATCACCTATTTTTGGACAACTATATTATTAATTTGAGTAATGATTTATTGCTACTGAAGACTCACACCACTGCAACGTTCAGAAGTAACCGCAATCTAATTGAAGTGACAAAATAGAAATTAAAAATGGGTCAATACATCTGGAAAAGACAATGAAAAAGGTTTACGTATCAAAATGGCACGACAAAAGAGATGTGCTATGCATTAATACTAAGTACAATCCACAGATGGTTATATCTAAGAATCGATTTGGTGTTGAGAAGTCAAAACCACTTGAAATTGTCAGGTACAATGAATTTATGGGTGGTGTAGATCGCACTGATCAAATGATATCGTACTATTCAAGTCCTCGTAAGACGATTCGGTGGTATAAAAAGGAACTTTTCCATATGTTAGATTTGGCAGTTTTCATTTTTGTTGTACAAAAAAAGATTTCCGGTAAATTCAAAAATGGAATTTTTAACTTTTCGCGAAGAATTGTTCTGTACAATGATAGATTTGCCGAAATCAAAATTTCATCCAGATAAACCTAGTCGCAAACGTAAATCGGCAGTTCCAATACAAATTAATCATTTTTTGGAGAGTATACCCGTAAGGGTACAAAAAAACAATACATTTGGTGCCGTCAAAGCTTCAATCAAGCTTCGAACTTTGTTCAAATCTTAAAATAAATAAATAATCTTTTTGTGTCCCATGGTATTATCATATTGCACTAACTGGGACTATGCCCGACGTCGAGCTTATCCGACGTGTCCCTAGAACAAAACAAAATGCCTAATTAGGACATGTCTGCGTTAGTCTACATTTTATTATTTTTTTGTTTCAATAATAATTTAATATTCAATAAGCTACAAATCCAAAACTGAAATACGAATTTAAATATCTATCCTAAAGCTCAAAATATCACAAGTGATGTTTTGAGTGCATTTTCAAAAAATCTTGTGTTTGCGAAAGGGTTAAATATGCGTGTTGCATCTTGTTTAAGCGTTTTTCGTGTAGCGGAATATCTCTGAGTTATCTGTCACTCATTATTTCGAGTGTTTTATCTACATAAGATGTAAAACAAATTGGGCGGAAGGAGCTTAGAGATGAAACTCAGTGCTAAACTAAATCTGAATATCTTGCAAATCTGTTCTGCAAAACAACTGCATTTGGTCTACCTCTACACAGCCTCCTGCAAAAGACTTGCATTTCGTTTTATGATGAAGATTTAGGATGAAAATGTCCTGCGGACCTAGTTTGCAAAACCCATACATATTCCCTTCTCTTGTAGGAATATTCTGAAAGTGGTTTGCAGATATAGGCCATTTGCAGAAAAAAGTTGTTTTTTCATATGACCTTATGCAAAACATTATAGATATAGATAGATTATGTAAACTTATAAGCTTATAACTCAATATTTTATTTCGCAATTAAAACAGGAACACCATGATCAGCGGCGTTGACGATTAAGCAAATTGCAGGTGGACAATATTTTCACTTTGGTTAGGAAGAAGGGCTCCGTTCCTGTCTCGGCTTCATTGAATAAACAACAAATATCGCAATAAACTTAAAGGCCAACGTCTGTATTGCCTTAACTGCAAATCAGTTATTGCAATTGAAATGCAAATGGGTTTGAATGCATTTGGTTTCTTGAATAATGATTAAATATTTGGTTTGGGAAGTGGTTACTCATCGGATGTTTCAGAGTATCGGTGTGATTTTCCGTGCTTGAACCTTCGTCGAGCAATAAATTTCCCAACTGGGCAGCTTTATCTATTGAGAACGCATTTATGATTCTAGAGGTTGCTGAGAGCGTCTCTAATTCTCCACAAAAGGTTTTCCAAGAGTTTCTTGGAGCTGTTCTTAGCTCTTTTTTATAAAGTGTTTTTGCCTAAAGCATTTCATCATAGAAACGCTCAGGGCGTGATTTAAAATGGTTTTCTAGCCATTTTAGTGACCGCCTAAGTGAGTGTAATGATTCCGAAAGAACATTTGAAAACTCGCTGGCTAACCTCTCTAGATCATCAGTGAGTGGCATAATCCTAGGAAGATTATGATTATAAACTGTTTCCCGATGAAGACCCCAGTCAAATTTCCTCGGGTTTCTAGTTTATATGATCAGTAATGATATGGTAATGATTTCTGAATTGAATTCGATGATTTTCTGGTCGTACATCGAAATTTCCGACACAAAACTAGCTAGGGAGGTCAATTACATCTTTACTTACTCTTGCTACAGAGTAAGTTTATTCCCTACGTTTAGTACCACTATGTTGGTTCTTGATATATATTCTAGAAGTTCCTTACCTCTAAAGTTCCTATCGCTGCTGCCCCAGCAGATATTATGAGAAGTTGCAAGTTGGACTGCTTACAATAGGTGACCAGGGCTGCTAGTTCCTCGCACGGTGGTAGCAGTAAGAAGTCATATGGAAGATATACTAATGCTATCACCGAATATCATGCCTTTTTCCTCTCATCGTTAGCCATTTTCTTTGCTAATCTAGCGGCAATTTCTCTTTCCAGCCATGCAAAAGCATCCTCTCTCGGCACTGTATGTACTCTTATAAAACCTTAGAGTAAGTCTTTTGAGTTCGCTTCCACACAACATACCTGTCTTTTACTAAAGAGGCCACCCACTCAAGGATCATGAAAGAATCCATCTATCTCTTGAATCCGTCCACAAGTTCTGTTGTTATGTCTCGCTACAGCCGACAGGCCCACCGTTCGCCACCTGGGACGCACCTGGTAGGTACTCAACCCTCAGGGCATAACATACCTTATTAGCAGTTAAAGTATTTCCGCCTGATTTATAAAATTTGTGGTTTAAATGCAATAAACAATTTTAAATTGTCAATAATTTATTTGGGGCTAAAATCGAAAATTTATTGAAAAACATTTATATTGAATTGTACAAACAATTTAATAAAAATACCATTCCTTTATAAAATACACAAAAATAAAATACAATACAAATAAAAATACATCCTCTCATAAAGCTGCCCTGACCCAAATAGTGTAGCATTGAAGTTATTACTCGGTTTGTATATATTTTATATACAGAATATAGTACCAAAGCAAACTGTACATGTAATTGTATTTATGCTCTCTCTAGCACCGAGCTACGAGTTTCTGATGGCGAGGCGGTAATGTCCGATTTGCGAGCGTGGAATTTCATAATAATAATAAATTAATATACATATAGCGTTGGACGATCGCAGTATAGTGGGCCGAACGGGCGGTGGGTGCGGCCAGCCAGTGATTTGATGGCAATGGCAATACAAACTTTTCAAATGCTTCCGTTTGCAATAATTGCGAACAACGGCCGTAGTTTTGAACAGCACCAATCGAAATGATTTAGTTAAATTTATTGAAATATATTTGGAGATTTTTGGTAAAACAGTAATAAGAGTTTAGAAGTGTTTGTTTGTATTGTATAAAATGTTATATCTACAATTCATATAACTAAACAATTACCTTAACTTTTACCTCCTCTTAGGGTGTTGATAGTACATTTTTGTTGGTATTGTTTACATGGGTTTAGATTTTACGTTATGGAGAAAAGCTTGACTATTAGAATTTTGCACCTTTGATCTTTTGAACTATCTACATTCAGATAGTTCAAAAGATCAAAGAAGAATATACAATTTCGAGAATTTGTGTATTTTGTTTTGATGATTTAAATTCTTCAGATTGGCCAAGTTGCATGCTATTTAATGATTGTTAGAAACTTTTTATTATTGAAGAGTACAAATTCGAACTTCGTCCTTGAAATACAGAGGCAAATGCTTTCGTGCAATTAGTTTAAGTTTGTAATGGAATTTTAGAAATTATTTTTCAAAGTTTAGGCGTTTGTTCTAGTCGTGTACTCGAAATCGTCGTCTGCATATTGTAAAAGCACTACTACATTTCGTTACTGATCAGCCATTCTTCGTGGAATTGGCCAGTGTGAAAGATCGTTAACCAGCTGTTTCAGGATATCGCTGGGCTTCAGAGGTATGTGTCGTATAATACGGAGGTGTATCCCACCTAGTCCTGCAGACGTCCTGCTTTTTGCTGTCTTAACATAGAGCTCAAACTGAGCTTGCATTTTAATTTTCAATATGTAACTTTTGTACTGAGTTATTGGTAAAGGACATATTTTTGTGTCATCTCTTTTTGTTCCAGTTGTTATAGTTGTTTAGAGTTCTTCGTATGTCAATGTAGAATTTCCAATGATTCGCTGTAAATGGTATTTCATAACTAAAAAATGGTTATGCAGGGGGATAAATAAAATTCCAGCTGCTAGAAAAGCATGTGCTGTTAAATCACGCACTATTTCTAAATTAACTGCTTTTGTAGCTAAATATACAAAAAAGAAAATGTATCCATTTTATGATTTATTTCCACAACATTTGGACATTTGTAAGCCCAATTGCGCATTAATCCCAAATAATTAACTCCTGTATAAGTAAAACGTCTAAATGGATTCACTATTAATTGTCCATTAACTGTATACTGTTTTTTCGTTTTTCATCCAATATTTCTTTCGAATAGTGTTAAGTGTAAATTGATTTCCTCTATGCATTGTCATTTTGTGCAATTTATCTAATATAAATTTGACATCGGGTGCATGCTATAATTATGGGATGTTTTTCATCGTACGATATATTTGCTTCTTGCAATCGCTCTCCTATACGAAATAAACGGATTTAATGAACTTAGTTTATTTTTTTCACATTGATTTCCTTTTTTAAATCTTAAATTCTTCCTTTTGCATCAATTTCATCAGTATGACTTTGTTTTTGAATCTTCGACAATATGAAATTATTTATGTATTTATGTATTTATGTGCAATCTATGTTGTCATGACGTTCTTTTTACAGCAACGACAGACCTTTCCACCATAAAATATGAAATTTTAACTCACTTGGATTTATTCCTCTTGAAGCACAGTCTAATGGGGTATCTTCGGATTTCACATGACTCCAATTTCCCTTATTCGTATTGGATAATATTGCTGACACACTGGCTACGAATGTCTTCCAATGTTCAGGTCCCGCTCTGATCCAAGCACAATCATAGAATCAGTCCATGCGTTTATCTTTGTGTCTTCTTGGTACTCCATTGCTGTTTTTACTTGATTTATGAGTTTTGCTAGCAGTACTGCACCACACAATTTTAATTTAGGAAAAGTCATCTTGTTTTCGGTGCTCACTTCGTCTTTGCTGCAAGCAATTTTGTTCTTACTTTTCCATTTCCTTTAATTACTCTTATATATATAATATATAACGGCTGCATAGTGCATATGCTTTTTCTGATACATCGCAGCATCCGTGAATTTCACATAATCTTTGAGTTTTCGCGTTATAACATAAGTCCATCTCGGAATTATTATTTGCTCCAATTCAATTAACTTTTCTTGATATTTAATCCATTCTATATGAAAGTTTTCTTTGAGCCCATCCTATTTCCAGCGTCCATATAAATTAAATATTGGAAAATCATCTTTGGCATAATTGATCCCACTGGATAGAAAATTTTGCCGACTCTAACAAAATAAAACGCTAGGTTATTGCCACATCTTTTCTTTCGATGTTGACTTTGAAACCAAATGTATCACTAGTCGGTGTCCATAAAATGAACAGCATTTTTAACGATTCATCTAATTCATTTTTTATGGTTCAATCTCTTGTAAAGCTTCTGGAATTGATAGCTGCACTTCTTTATTTGCAAAACACTGTTCACTTCACTATAAACGTCTAAAGCTTATTTCACTGAATCCGCTCCGGTTATTAAATCACTAATTTTTGCACCGACACTCTGTTTATTTTGCCACCGTTTTTATTGCCAAGTATGGTGCGAAGTTGAGTTGTTAGAGTCGCGTCAGGCCAAATAAGGACTTCTAACCATCGGGGATGTGTTGTGAGTGTTAGATACTTTGCTCTAACACTCACAACACATCCCCGATGGTTTGGCTCCAATAGGAGTAGTACAACACAAAACAGCACATTAGCATGACCTGACCAGTCGTGTGAACCCGTAATGGTGAATGAATGGCCCTATGTCCCACATGGGATTACAGGATCCAATGATGATAATGGTGCGGCTGATGTTCCAAATAGAACTGTAAACATTTTATATTCTACTATTGGTTCGCTTTCGGACTTCCTCCACACAATTCTCTGATAATCTAATATATTAATAGTCTCCTCCTTCAACTGAATTTTTATATTTTCTTTCAACACTTTCTTTATACATATTTTCACCAATCTGCTCTTCATTTGTGAATTTAAGTTTAGATTTCTCTATTATTTTTTGATTACTTCATGAAATTCACTTTGCGCAATATGTCTTATTGCGAACTTTGGTGTTCCTTCAAACGATGTTCTTCCTGACAATATCCATCCGATCTTTGTGTTTTGCGCGATCAGGAATCCACTTTTCTCACTTTTCTTCGCACTTCACCTGCATCTGATTTTCCGGAGCCGACTACCCTGATGTTTGATTTCAAATTTCGTGTAATATTGACATCTTATTGATGTCACTGCGCTCTGCGATTCGATCAGTTTTTAGTGCGTTGTACTTGGGAGAGTTATTCTTCAGATATTTTCGAGGAAAAGCAAAGAAATTCCAAATAATAAGCGTTTAATCGTCAAACGCAGTGGCTTGTAGAAAGCATATCCACGACGCGATTCATTGATGCCATCACCATAATTTCCAAACAGCAGCCTACAACGAGCTTACCGGAGAGCTTACTAAATGTTATAGCATCAATGCGGTACTTCAAGTTTGTCCGACGATAGTGTACGCAATGACTTTCCGTGTGGAAAGATAGGTAGTCGCCGGAATAGAAGTGACGATGGCAAAATAACTAACTAGACTAAAAATCCGAAGATGCAGCATGGTAATTGATAACGAAGGATTTTAATGCAGTCTGTCTGTTATTCGTGAGTTAAATGTTTTGGTATATAATATTATAGTTTGTGTCTAGTATTAGTATTTTGTGTGTTATTTCTGCGGTGATGATGTGTCAATCAATACGGAGGGATACATTTAGCATTAATGTCAAAAGTTATATTAATGGATTTCTGATGTTGCTCAGTGGAATTAATCCCGTGGTCAATTCTTTCCATCTCAGTTTTTCGGAATAGACAATAGTTCAATACATGTTTGAATGAATTCATTGCTCGTTTGAAGTTATTACATTTACGAATTAATTTACGCTCTAGAAGTCGTAACCTTTCCATTTGGATAGATGTGATATTAAATCATTGCTTGAATAAATTGCTTTTTAATTTAATATGTTTTAATTTGTGTGGATTAAATATTAGCTTATGATATATAATTACTGATTTACGACTCACTGAGGTATATTGTTCTCTCTTATTACAATTGATTCACATTTCTGCACATTAATTTTAATTTTCCAGTATGTCATGTATTTGTATAGTGTGTTTAAATATATGTTTATTTCATTATTTGTTATGTCCAGATTATTTGTTTAATAGTTTATTTCTATGTCATCAGCGTGGTACTCCATTAGAAACATTAAATGTCAATGTAGATTATAATTTGACTTTAAATTTACGTTTCTTTATATAATTAAATAGAGGTTTACTTATATTTGGATGGAAATTAAATGTAAACAAAATTTTGTACACGATCACTTCAGGCCAAGCTGTATCAATGCCCCTTTCGACGTCAATGAGGCATAACGTTGTAGCTTTCCTCATATTTATCCCATTTGCTATATCTTTCACAATTATAGTAAAGGCGTGCATACTGTGTAGTTGAGTGACCAGGGCAAAAAACAAATTATATCTCGAAGTCAGAGTAATGGTAAAGAAGTTTAACGTGTATTATGTTTTCAAAGAGCTTGCTAATATTAGATAATAGTGAAATAGGTTTATAACTGAATGGCATAGTTGTTGGTTTTCCCGTTTTGTGAATTAGAATGACAACTGCAGTTTTCCATATATCTGGGAAGTATCCAATATTTAGCATATGATAGCTAAAAGTTCTATAAACGTAAACGGTAGCTTTCTTAACATAATATTCGTTTTCTTATGATTCATGCAGCAATAGGCTAATAACCTGTTCTGCCGAATAACTATTTATTAACGAATCATCAACAACTCGGATGCGGACTGG